>PVJC01020391.1:0-11970 GCA_004026665.1 Murina feae
CCCCCTGAGGTGTTCCAGACTGCAAGAGGGCACAGGCCAGGCTGAGGCACACCCCCCCCCCCCCGAGTGCACAAATTTTTGTGCACTGGACCCCTAGTATAGAAATAAATTATATGGGGAGAGATTAACAGAGAACCATGTTTTGTTATTTACTTAACATCATATTAAAACTAACTTTTAGTTTTGTCTTATAATGAGGTTAGGAAATTGAATCTAAGGTATTATTTGAACCATCCTACTTACTCTAGAATAACACAATACAATTCATCTGTAGTGATAGAAAGGGAGGTTAACTTCCTGTTTCTTTATCCATCATGGTTACATTTGCTCAATAGTATCTTGAGGTTATGATATGATGCTGTTAACGTGAAACACATCACTTATCTTTTCTACATTTCAAATTGTGAAATCATTTTTCTGGAGTTGAAATCACATCCTCAATTCCCTGCAAGGTAGTGACCTATTGGAAACAACATCCTCTGATAATCCTATATAATAAAAGGCTAATATGCAAATAGACCGAAGGGCGGAACAACCAGAATAACTGAAAAACCGGTTGCTATGATGTGTGCTGACCACCAGGGGACATGTGCAAAACATGGCAGGTGTGAGCCATAGCAGGATAGTGGAGCAAGTGAGCAGGGGTTACAGACCAAGGTGGGGCACCAGTTGCTGTCAACAGGGTGAGCCTCTGGTGGTTACTGAAAACTCTTTGCTGACCCCAATCTCTCCACACCATCAGCAGGTGCCAGCAGGGTCAGTGCCCTCAGTGCATGGGAATGGCGACAGCAAGAACAGGGCTGCCGGCAGACAGGGAAGTGGGGACTGTGGGAAAGGGGTTGTGCAGGGGTCTGGAGGATGGACTGAGACCCACCCTTGTGCCTACTCCAGCCTCACAGCCCACAGTTCCTTTCAAGGTGTACAAATTCGTGCACTGGGCCCCAAGTCTTCAAGAAATCAACACTGATTCCATTTAACTGTTTTTTTTCTGCTCAAGAGGACACACATGTTTCTGCTCTCCATTGCATAGAACTTACTTTAGCAGAAATTAGATTAAAGATCTCATTCAGTAAGAGTCCTTTTATTTCCTTTCTTTCAATTTAGAAGCGCATCTAAGGGAGTGAGGGGACACAGATCTCTTCCTGGTTTGTTTAAAAGTGAGAGAAAAATCATGGAGACAGCATAGTTAATATCTGATTATCATATGACAATTATCAAGTATTAGTAACACTTAAAATAATAAAGAATAACATTACAAAAGACAGTAATGGCATTTTCAAAAATGCTGATTTAGTTACATGGGATGTCACAAAAATAATCTCAAGAGATGAAATTCATTGTCAAAGGTGAAGTTTTTATGCTATGTGAAAGGCTGAGGAGAGAACAGCTGTAAGCCTTGGTACCTGCATGGTGAAATTCTTCGAGATGAGAAAAATTGAAAATAACCGGAGTGATGAGTATATATTGAGCAAAATGAACGACTGTTCAAGGAGGTCTCTATGAGGATAGACAGAGGTCAGGTCACATAAGATCTTGTAGAATACATAAAATACGATTTTGATTCTAAGTGCTAAGAAAATATAACTATATACACATAGAAGCATATTTTATATTTTGGTAAATGTAAAATGAAACTTTGCATGCAATTAACATGTAGTGGATTCATCATATTAAATTCAAACCAAGAATAAAAACCTGTTGAATAAATGATTATTGTTTCATGATAGTATGCGAACAATTTTATTATGACCAGTTATTTTCCATTTAAGAGCATCAGCATCAAAAGTACGATGGGAGTTATCATGGCATGTGGTCTATAACCTAAAACTCTGAAGCAACACCTAGCTCATTTAAAAACACCAGAAACAACTTTGGATAGAATATTGACGCCAGTAGAGTGATATGTCATATATGCTCCTTTTATCACTACAAAAGTAAAAAAAAAAATTACACTCAAAACACTGTAAATCAAACAAGATCCAATCCTAAAAAAAAATTCAAGTAATCTTTAGTAAGTCAAGAAAAGAAGAACAGAGAAATAAGAAACTCAAGAAACACACTTTAAACAAAGAATAAAATAGCAGAGCCCTAGCTGGGAGCCTTGGTTGGCTGGAGCATCTTCCTGTACACCAAAAGGTTCTGGGTTAGATTCTCGATTAGACAGTGTAGGGACGGTAACTGACCACTGTTTTTCTTCTCTCTCTCATATATATATAAAATTCCCACTCAATGATATATCAATATATATATATATATATATATATATATATATATATATATATATATATATTTGAGTGGGAATTTTAAAAAATAAGAACAATTTAGCAGACCTGTGTCAAAATCAATAGTTACCTTTAATATAAATGTACTATATATACCATTCAAAAGACAAAGATTGGCAGAGTGGATAAGAAAAAAATGCCACTATACTATTATAATGCAATTCTAAATAGAAATAATATTAATTTTCTTTTTGGATTATTCATTGTTAGTATATAAAAATGAAATGGATTTTTTTATATCATATCCTGCTACTTTGCTGAATTTGTTATTTCTACCAATTTTTTGTTGAATTTTAAGGTTTTCTGCATATAAGATACTATTATATAAAAACAGATTATTTTAGTTCTTCCTTTCCCATTTAAAGGATAGGTAAGTTAAGTCTGTGCTGCCTGTTAAAAGGGATTGGACTTCTCTTCAAGTACTTTGGGATTTTATTTTGGTGACATTAGAGAAATCACAAATATGTTTCTTAAAAATCAATAATAGAATTGCTTTTATTTTCAGGTAATTTGAGTAATTCTATTGGCAGTTTCAGATCAGATCCAAGAATAATGAGGTAATGACTAATATATTACTACAGGCAAAAAAAATTATAAGCAACCAAGCTAGGGCAGCATTGTGAGAACAGGGAAATTATTATTTCTTGAGAAAATTAAAGATACATTCACATTAAAAAAATAATTGTGTTGTCCTACCTACAAATGATCATTTTAATTTTATACTGATTAAAATAATCTTTACAATGTTAAGTCTTGTTTTATTAAGGAAAATGCTTATTGCTGGCAATACTAGTGAATGAGATACTTTTGTATATGACATCTCTATATATAAAAGCCTAAGTGGCTGGATGGCCAGACAACCAACTGGTCATTGTGGTATGCACTAACACCAGGGGGCAGACACTCAATCCAAGAACTGTTCCCTGTGGTCAGTGCGCTCCCATAGTGTGAGCGCTGTTCAATTGACTGACAGGGTGCCAGACGGGGCTCACACTGGTGAGCGTAACTGTGGCAGCATGAGCCTCTCCCACAGACACTCCTCATGCACACTCAAGTGACTGTGCAATAGGTGCAGCAGAGCTGAGAGGAGCGGAGCAGCACCCAATCTGGATTTGGGCTCCTTCCCATCCACCTGCAGCTTCATGCACTACTTTGTGCTGTGCAGGATTGATGTGGACAGTGGACAGGAGCCCGACGAGCTGGCGGGTAAGACCTGCCTACAACGGTGTGGAGGTCCACTGATCCCCACAGGCCAGGCCAAGAGATCCCACCAGTGCACGAATCTGTGCACTGGGCCTCTAGTTATATATTAAAGATAACAAAAATCACTACATGGTTTAGAAGTTAATGTACAGTCTCTCTAGAACCAAGGAGATTTTATAAACCTGATAGAAATGCAAATTTGAGTGCTCCATCTCAGACTTAGGACCCAAAATATCTATAATAATAAAAGTATAATATACTAATTAGACCAAATGTCCTTCCAGACGATCTTCTGGATGAAGCCAGGGCTGCAAGTGAAGCCTGAGTCTGGGTTCCGAAGGGAAGCCGGTGCCAGCATCTGGGGGAAGGAAAGCCTACTCTTGCATGAATTTCATGCATTAGGCCTTTAGTATTTTAGTAAGTCCTTGTGGTAATTCTAAAGAACACAAATGTTTTTAGAACTATGGTATTACTAGAGGCCTAATACATGAATTAATGCATCAGTAGGATCCATCAGCCTGTCCTGTGGGATCGGGCCAAAATCAGCTCTCCGACATCCCCTGAAGGTTCCTGTATTGTGAGAGGGTGTAGGCCAGGCCAAGACCCCACCGGTGCATGATCAGGGCAGGGAGAGACGCGGGAGGTTGGCCAGCCAGGAAAGGACCACAAGAGGCCTCCAGAGCATATCAAGCTCATCTTACTTGGTCCTGATTGGCCAGACCCCAGCAGCTAGCTAACTTACTGGTTGAGCGTCTTCCCCCTGGTGGTCAGTGCACATCATAGCAACCTTAGCATACCATTAGCATATCATTAGCATATTATGCTTTGATTGGTTGAACGGCTGACTGGTTGACCAGACACTTAGCATATTAAACTTTTATTATATGAACTATATAATGTGCACAAATTCATGCACATGGAAAGGAAATTAATAAGAAGGTGGCCAGTGGGGTGGGACTGGGCAAGAAGGGGCCAGAAACACTCTGGAGCCTGAGCAGGGTCCCTCCAGCAGGGGGGTCCCTTGCCTGGCCTGCAGAAATCAGGCCAAAACCGGCTCTCTGACATTCTCCAAGGGGTCCTGGAGTGCAAGAGGGAACTTTGCTATCATACAATGTGTGGAACGCAAATGCAAGTGTAAAGTACACCACATTTAGGGCGGACAGTGCCTGCAACAGCATAACCCATGACCAAAGATGGAATCACATGACCCGCAAAGAATTGGGCTTCCTCCTCTCTGGTTTTGGGGTGCGTCACCTGAGAACCGCTATTGCCAAATCATTGCATTTTGGCAGATCTTACATTGAGTGTCTGCCCCCTGGTGGTCAGCGTGTGTCATAGTGACCAGTCATTCCCAGTCCTTCTGCTGTTAGGGTCAATTTGTATATTACCCTTTTATTATATAGGATAGAGGCATGGTGCACGGGTGGGGCCAGCTGGTTTGCCCTGAAGGGTGTCCCGGATCAAGGTGGGGGTCCCACTGGGGTGCCTGGCCAGCCAAGGTGAGGGACTGAGGACTGTTTTCAGACTGGCCAAGCCCCTATGGGGGTGTTGCCAGCCTAGGTGAAGGGCTGATGGCTGTTTGCAGGCTGGCCACGCACCCTGGCAACCCAAGCTCCCAGCCTCTCCTTTTTTTATTTTTTTTTTCCTTTTAAAAAAATTTTTTTTGGGGGGATTTATTTATCTTCTATAATTGAAACTTTGGAGCCTTTAAGCAGATCCCAGGTTGGGTTGCCCTTGGTAACCCAGGCTGGGGGCCCCTCCTTGAGCAGTGGCCATGGCCAGCCATGGCCGGCTGGAAACAGTTATCTGGGATTTATTTATCTTCTGTAACTGAAACTTTATAGCCTTGAGCAGAGCTCAGGGCTGGCCAGGGCAGGTGGGAAGTTTGGCTTCCTCCTTCACCTGGGGCAACCCAAGCCTTCTGCTCACTCTACCTCTGTGGATACCGCCATCTTAGTTGGGTTAATTTGCATACTCGCTTCTGATTGGCTGGTGAGCATGACTTGAGTGTAGCAGAGGGATAGTTAATTTGCATGTTTCTCTTTTATTATATAAGACTAGGGGCCCAGTGCACAAAAATTTATGCACTTGGGGAGTGGGGTCCCTCAGCCCAGCCTGTGCCCTCTTGCAGTCTGGGACACCTCGGGGGGAGATGTCCACCTGCTGACATGCCTGGCCAGCCTGGGTGAGGGGCTGAGTGCCATTTTCAGGCTGCCCACAGCCCCTTCAGGGTTCATGCACTGGGGGTTGGGAGGGCTGGTGAGTGCAGGCCTGGACGTTTCCCACCAGAGGGCCCACGATCGCACACACCTGGGGGGCCCCCACCACTGAGGGGACACACCTGGTGCAGAGCTGGGTGGCAAGCCAGGGGCGGACGCTGGTGCAGGATCCCTCAGTGGGGCCCTGCTGCTAAGCGAACACACCCGGGGTGGAGCCAGGCAGTGGACTGGCTTTGGATTTTCCGCACTGTGCAGCAGACGCTCCCACACGCCCTGTGGAGGCACCTGGGGGGCGGATGAAGGTAGTGGACCCTGGATGGGTGCTCCCACATGCCCCTGAGGAGGCCCCCGGGGGGCAAAGCCAGGCAGCAGACCTAGGACGGCTGCTCCTGCATGCCCTGCAGAAGCCCCCAGGGGACAGAGCCAGGCAGAGGAGCCAGGCAGTGGACCCAGGACGGGCGCTCCTGGACGCTCCGAGGAGATCCCAGGCCGGACCCCCCCACCCCCCCCACTGAGCTGACACACCTGGCACAGCTATGCTGGCCATGGAGGTTCCCAGTGCAGAGCCACTCTGCCATCCTCCATCTTGGCTGGGTTAATTTGCATACAGCTGCTCTGATTGGCTGGTGGGCGTGGCCGTGAGCAGAGGCTCAGCCAGCCTAGGCAGGCAGTTGCAACGGAAGCCTCTGGTTTGCTCTAGCTCCATGGCTGCTGGCCTCCATCTTGGCTGGGCTAATTTGCATACAGTCGCTCTGGTTGGCTGGGAGGTGTGGCTTGGCTGGTGGGCGTGGCTTGGGTGTCTCAAGTAATGGTCAATTTGCATATTACCATTTTATTATATTAGATAGTAATAGGCAGGTGGCCACCTTATTCAAGTAGATTTGATATTTTTGTTTCAGAAAGTTAAGGGACTTCTTATTTTGTACATTCTATTTTTATTTGAATTAGTAGTATAAGGGGAGTGAGAGAAGAAGGGAGGAGAATAGAGGATTAAGAAAAGTGATTGAGACAGGTTGCATTTATCCTTAAACGGACAGGAATCCAAGTTCAGAGCACTTTTAAGAGAACATATGTATCTATGACAGACCAAAATGATGTCTTCCACTTAGGAAACTTTATAGTTTATAGATGCTGTGAAATATGATCTTACACTTCTTTTCACTCTGCATTCTACTAGTATATTTTGTGTTTTTTTTCATTTTTTAGTTTAGATTGATTATGGCCAGAGCTACAGTCTTTTACTGTTTTGCTGCCTTAAGTATTCTTAGAGTGTAGTTTACAATAATTTTTTAAATGTTTGAGAATTGAATAAATCAATTAATATATAATTAAATGCTGTAGAGCTTTAAAAGGGAAAAAAGAAATATTGAGGTAAAGGCTTAGATAATAAAATAGGCCACGCTTTCTATTACAGTAGCACATTTGAAAAATTGCTAATAATATTATGAAGTCAAAGTGAAAATAAAAATTTCCCTTAGAGGGGCAATAAAAGCAATAGGCACTGTTGTTCTTCTGCTTTGTTGCTCACTGTGTTAAGTCACAGCACAGGAGTTCTAAGTACTGTCAGCCTGTAAGTCACCTGTCGAAAGACAAACCAGCCTTTGTGCCCTGAAAGTTCCTTTACTTACACAATCATCACACAATGTGATATGCTGAATGCATGTTTTTTAATCTTGAAATTCACTGTCTTGCATTCTTGAATATACTAGTCAAAAAAGAATAAGCCACGCTGTGGAAAATGCTACTACATTTTTGTTGTTCATGTTTTAAAAGATTAAAAATTAGTAAAATGAATACAGGAGCATCTGTAGACTTCACAGGCAGAAAGTTTTGATGACCATCAGTCAGAGTAGTAATATCAACCTATCTAGAATGAATGGGACTTATTTTCATTGAGACAAGTCTGACAAATGACGGGAAAGGGACCCAAGGAGAAACGAATATCAGGGAAGATTGCCCTGTCTCACTGAGTCATGTGCAGGATATCCCATGGCCTTGAATAAAAGCAAGTGGATCCTTCATCATTTTTAAAGTTCAGGCCTTCACCAGCTTCAAACACTCATGTGTATATTGGTGCAAATATTATGAAAATAGAGAAAATCCTAAAGCGTTCTTTTAGCTAATTGATTTTAAGCCATCATATTTAATTTTGCCAAAAGAAATAGAAGAGAGGCATACATAAAAACCTTTGCTTTGAATTCATGAAAACTGGCAAACATTTGGATTACTGTTACAAATAAGCAGGGAAAATATATCTATAACATGAAATTCATAAGATGCTATTAAGTAAAATGTATCATTTTTTATATCAATTCAACTTGTGTTTACTATTTATTGATTACATAATATTTTGATGCCTTCATTTTCATTTTTCAGCAATGGTGAAAAAATAAGTACAGGTTAGTGCTATAGTCAAACTAATATCCATAATTTAAAAACTCCTAAGTTATATGTAAAACTTAAAATGATTTAATTTCTACTAATTAATAACTTTTACTCATTTTCTTGGTAGAGTGGACTAATATAAGTACCCTGATTATATTACCATTCATCTTGTATCTTATGATTGTTTCAAACCATTTTATAGATTTAAAAACCCGCATCATTATTTTATTTTACATAATCAGCTAATGTGCTAGTTTTCTCTCTATATAGAGTTTCTTAGGGCTATAAGAAACATTAATGCGATCAATGATCAAAAATTAGTATTAAAAAAAAAAAACAAACAGAAATTAAGCCCTAACCGGTTTGGCTCAGTGGATAGAGCATCGGCCTGTGGACTGAAGGGTCCCAGGTTCAGTTCTGGTCAAGGGCATGTACCTTGGTTGCGAGCACATCCCTAGTGGGGAGTGTGCAGGAGGCAGCTGATCAATGTTTCTCTCTCATCAATGTTTCTAATTATCCCTTTCCCTTCCTATCTGTAAAAAAAAAAAAAAAATCAATAAAATATATATTTTTTAAAAAACAAAAAAAAAACAAAACAAAACAAAACAGAAATTAAGTTTCTCACCATCTGAAGGCCAAACATCTGAAATAAAAGTGATAACAGGGCAACATTACTTCAGAGAACTTCCAGGTTGGTGAACACATCCATGTCCTTGGAAGGTGATGCACCCCAACTCCACGTGGACAGAAGCTCCTGTGTTTGGAATCCTCCAAGGTCTACCCTATCTATCTCTTCATCTGAATGGTCTCCTCTATTCCTTATCACATTCTTTAATAAACTGGTGAACGTAAGTGTTCTGAGTCCTATGAGCTGCTCTAGCAAATTAATCGAACCCACAGAGGGAGTAGTGAGGACCTTCAGTCTGTAGCTATATCAAGCTGCTTGCAATTGGCATCAATTGATGAGACAGTAGCAGTATTGTGAGCTCTGACATTATTTTGGGGCAGGTAGTTTTAGAATTGATTTGTTGGGACCCTACAGGTGTCACAGGGAAGGGCTTGCTGTGAAGAAAACTCCATACATTTAGTGACCAAGGTATCAGAAGTGAAGTGTTCTTTGTGAATGTAAAAGAGAAAGAGCTACAGGAAAGAACTAGACAAGAGGGGGAGAACTGCAGACTTTTCTAATACAACATACAAAAATGATATTGGGCCCTTCAACCATACACAAAAAATCAACTCAAAATTGATAAGAATTAGACTTAATACCTGAAATTGTAAAAAATTAAGGGGAAAAAAAAAGAAGGAAAAAGATCTTTGACGTTGGCCTTGGTAATTATTTATTTTTTAAATTATGAAACCAAAGCCCAGGAAGCAAAAGCAATAATAAAGAAGTGAGACTACATCAAACTAAGAAAAGCTCCAGCACAGCCACATCAAAAAATAAAACAAGGGGAAATTAATTGCTATCTTGACAGCATGTAAATCCAAAGTAGTGTAAAATAATTTCAATAATAAACTCTGTCTTCTAATGAATGCTACTTACCAAGAAGCAATCTAATGTCTTACAGAGATTATTAATTTCTTTCTTCCTTACATCAACCAAATAAGATCGGTATTAACATTATATTTTTTACAGATGAGGAAATACAGACTAAGAGAAATTACAGAAAGCTGCCAATAGTGAAAATAGCATCTGACTCTAATCTAATAACTATTCCCTTAAAACAAATAATTCTCTAATTGTTTCCATATTAATTTTCATGGAAAACTTAACGATTTAATTTCTCATATGGACCCATAAAAAAGTGATACGAAGCAAATTTTCCACATGTTGATAGTATGTGCTTTACACCTACAGGTTCAGGTAAAGCCTACAAGGAAGATGCAGGTCAGATGATAAGTCAGCAGGTCAGTGAATACCTGAGGTTGAACCACGTATAGTGTGTTAACTCCTTTTACCCAAGTAGTTCAGGGAAGCTATAAATACATACAATTTTATGAAATAAAATTTGTGTTAAACTTGAGCTATTAATGGTATATATATATCTAATCTAATAAAAGAGTAATATGCAAATTAACCATCGCTCCGGGACAAAAGTGGTGGCGCCCATAGCAGTGGGGCAGGACACTGGTAGCGTTATCCTGACAACGGGAGCCCAGCAGGCAATTAGACTGCAGGCAGCACCCAGCAGGGTGTGCCAAGAGGTCACCATGATGACCCCCCACCCCCTGAGCAGACAAGCAGGGGCTGCAAGCCATCAGGGACCCCCCAGCCACTGCAGACGAGGGGACGAGGGGGCGCAGCGAACCAGAGCCATTGGGGACCCCCGAGACCCGGCCTGGGCTGCGGCTGCGGATGAGAGGACAAGGGGGCGCAAGCCATTGGGGATCCTGCAGGCGGCACCCAGCAGGGCCTGCTTGCCCAATCCCCATGGTGTGGAGCAGACAGGCCCGGCAGAGAGCAGAGAACCATGTGGAGTGGGCCCAAGCCATCAGTAGCACATCTCCTGAGGGCTCCTGAATTGGATAGGGTGCAGGTCCAGCTGAGGGACCTCCCCGCCTGCCCTCCCCCTCCCCCACCTACCCGTGCACGAATTTCGTGCACCAGGCCCCTAGTGTGTGTGTGTGTATATATATATATATATATATATATATATATATATATATATATATATAGTGTGTGTATAATATAGTATATGTGTATATATGTATAATCATATACATACCTTTATATAATGGCATATAGGCAGAAATGTATGTAGGAGGTTCAGAATATACAATGTGACATTAGAACATTTGTTAAAATTCATAATATTAAGACAAATACAGATGTAGAGAACTAAATACAAAATAAAGAGAAAGGGAGGAAAATGACATCCCTGTCATTATACCCACTGTAATTGGATACTTACCATATAACCTTTCATAATGTACAGTCCATAAGGGGCAGGAGTTTGCAAGGGTGTGACTACAAAGTAAATTAATTTTAGTTTGTAACGCATACAAGAGTGGTAAAAAAGAAAATGATGGCCAACTTATTGAGGACATTAGGGGACATGTCATAGAGTAGGAAATAATTGGATTAAACATTAAAGAGAGAGAGAGAGCAAATTCTTTCTTTAACCTCTGGAGAAACTGAATTCCCATAATAGAGATTATACAAAAACCTATGGTAATGCAAAGTAATTTTTAATTAGACTTTATTCTAGTAATGATAGAAACTTTTAAAAGAGAAAATGTCATCCATGAACTATTCTAACACAAAAAAAAACACACACACAAATATTATCAAAGTAGAAGTAGACAAATGTTAATTGTAATCCTTTTATTTTCTAGGTGTAATGATAGGCTGTTAATACATAATATCTCAAGTAGTTATTCCCATCAATATTACTAATAAGAACAATATAACCTATGCATTAACAGAAAATAGGTATAAGAAGTTACTGAATTATCCTGTTCTAAGCATTGTCTTGCCCCACTCCTCTGCATGCAAAGGATTTTGTAAGATGGAGTTTCAAACTCTTATTAAACTTTTATAATAGTTTTATCAATTTATAAATTAAAATTAGTAATATTAATAAGGGCTAGAACTAGAGCTCTAATATTTAAGTCCCATAGTTTCACCTTCATGTCTAAAACTACCAATAATTCTACAATAGAATTGAAACCTTTGGAAACAAAATGTCCTTGATGTCATCAATATCTACAGCTTCTTCATTATTTCTTCTGAAGCAGTGTTGTGTCTGCTAGTAATTGTTGCAGCCAATTTGCCTGTCTTTGTAGGCAACAAAAAGGAAACTCATGAGCTTTTGCTGTAGGAGGTAGGAATCATTAGGTTCTTACCCTAAGAGGCATTAAATGTGTTCTAAGTGGAT
>PVJC01020391.1:12070-29333 GCA_004026665.1 Murina feae
CCCCCGCCCCATCGTCCCTGTCCTTGTTGCTGTAATTTGACAGTCTGTTTGATGTTGCTCTGCCTCTGAATCTATTTTTGTTCACCAGTTTATAATGGTTATTATTATCCATATATGAGTGAGGACATTTGGTATTTTTCTTTCATTGACTGGCTTATTTCACTTAGCATTATGTTCTCCAGCTCCATCCATACGCCTGCAAATGCTAAGAACTCCTTCCTTTTTACAGCAGCACAGTATTCCTATATACTCTTATTGCATCTTGGAAAAGGAATCTCTTGTTCAAGCATTATAATTCGGAGATGCAAAGATAATGGCCAAAGGGCTTTTACAGTGCAAGAAATACCAATCTGAGTTAAAAACTTAATCCACTTTGATGACAGCTTTCTCTTTTCTCGTATCAGAGGGCTTTTTACAAGCCCAGTTCCTTGGTTTTCATTGACTTTGGAAAGCTGCAATAAAAATAGACACAGACTCATAGATAGAGAGCAGGCTCACGGCTGTCAGGGTGGATGTTGGGAGGCTGGACAGGGGGTGGAGGGACTGACTGGATGGGGGTGGTGGAGGATCAATAAACTGTGACACAAATCTATTCCAATTTATAAATGGTTATGGGTGGGGACTTGACTTGGGTTGCTGAACACATGGTACAGTGTATAAATGATGTGTTGTAGAATTGTACACCTGAAACCAGTATAATTTTATTAACAATTACCACCCCAATAAATTCAATAAAATAATAAGCAAAAAAGTGAAGCTCTCCTCTGCCCACTAATAAAAGCAAGAATCAGTTATCCACCAGCTGCCATCCTCAAACGGTCAAGATTGGCCCTGTAGTGCTGATGCTCCCATTCCCTAGGTGTGCATGTGTGACAGCCACCTGGTTTACCACAAGTGACATCCTCCATGGCATCAGAGAAGTCCCCCAAAATATGTGAAGGATCTATAGCAAGATTTGAATTAGGAGGATGCCCAGTTGTACCTAAACAAGACTAATCAGGCGCTGCTTAAAACTGGTCGCTGAAAAAAAAAAAAACAAAAAACAAAACCTGGTCGCTGATGGAACAGCTCAAGATAGAGTTGGGGCCAAGGGAATTTCTCATGGTACACAAATTATGCCCCACAGGACTTATCATCTGAAGTGCTGTCCATGCCAGTGCTAGCCAAAGCAGACCTGATAGCTCTGAGTTACTTTGATAAAAATGTACAATTTTTATATACACAGTACTTAAGTAAAATATACTTACCTAAAAATAAAATACAAAATAATTTTTATGTGTCAATATCTTGACTATTATTTTGTAAATCCTACCTTGTTTTAAAAGAAGGAAGAACAATGTCAATTGAGGCATACAAAGAAAAAGTGGCAAGGGAAATTGGAAAAAGCATATTTAGCTGTAAATGGAACATACAGCCACCAGGAAAATATCACAACCTAGAGGTATATTGGAAATAAAATTGGGCTTCCTGATTTTATTTGTAGTAATAAAGCAGATATTTCTGAAGGGGAAATGGAAATTATGAAGACACAGAAGGTTGTTTTCTTACTAAAAATAATGGCTTACTTTTATACTCTAGATGTTCTAATATCAAATTCAAATAGTCTTTGAAATGACTGAGTTTTATTATAATACTTGTTAGCTGGAAGAAATAGTTTGCTTTTCTGAAAAATTTATACATTTAATTCATAGACTTCTCAACACAGTTGCTTTCAATACACCACAACGATGCACACCCTTTAGCTGCTCATGGTTGAATTAATTATTAAGACTTGTATAAAAAACAAAAGGAATAAAAGTTAATTACCCTAACAAATGAACACAGAAGAAACAGGGTGCATCTACAGGTGGTAAATCATTTCAACTGTGAGGGAAATGGGAGAGCAAAAGTAATAGCCAGCTGTTCAAAGCAGTGCGAACTGTACACAGCAAACCTGAACTTGAAATCCAAGCTAAAGCTTAATGTAATCCTTTCAAGGCAGCAGATGCTTATGGTGGAAAAAATGAGGGGACAATTTGTTGCAGAAAATTACATTGATAATTATGATCTGTGATCCAGACATCAAATTGAAGATCTCTCATAGTCAATAGTTCAAAATTAGGAACACGATTAGGAACACAATCTTCACAGAAAATGAAGATTCCCCTTTAAAATGCAGAGCATTACCATCTGGATGAGACCCTGCTAGTACACCACTCACCCTTAGGCAGGTGCTTGACAAACAAACTCTGTTGAGAATAAGTAGATGAGATGTATTAAAAAATGAAATACTTAATCACAGACCATTTTCAGGATATTTTGGAAAATATAAAGAGAAGATTTTAAAAGTTACTTAATAACAGATAAAGGCTATCCACAAATCCACAGAAAAATATGAAATTAATTTTGTCATTGATAGACATGTAAGATGAACCAAAATAACAAATACCCACCTTAAAGTAATCAGGAGAAATCTTAATGAACATATCCTATAGGAAGTGATAGAATTATTTAAACTCATATGTGTTATATTATGAGGTATTGCTATAAAACAGAATATTATGTAATTCAGCAAATTAAACACCATATTTGTGCTTTTATCAGCGTGGATCCCAGGTGCCAGAAGGAAGGCAGTGCCAGGGGGAAGGAAAGTCTACTCTTGCACACATTTTGTGCATCGGACCTCTAATAATAGAATAAAACATGTAATAAAAGACATGAAATCTTAAAAATCTAAGACAGTGATCCATAAAATCATAAATATAAAGACCCCAAGGAGAAATTGATTGTTTTAGAATAATTATGTAATTACTAGAGGCCCAGTGCATGGCATTCATGCACTTGGGGGAAGGGGGTTTCTCAGCCTGGCCTGCACCCTCTCACAGTATGGGAGCCCTTGGAGGATGCCCGACGGATGGTTAGGCTCACTTCCTGTGGGGAGCAGGCCTAAGTTGTCAGTTGTGAGTCCGGCTAAGGTCTCTGGCTGAGCGGTACTCCACCTGTAGAAGTGCACTGACCTCCAGTGGGCAGCTCCTGCATTGAGTATCTGCCCCCCTGGTCAGTGCGTGTCATAGCAACCAGTCATTCCACTGTTTAGTCAATTTGCATATTAGCCTTTTATTATATAGGATTTGTTCCAAAATTGGTCAATACATATTCAAGACATTGCAAATGTGCAATAAGCTTCCCTTTCTCCACATTTTCAACAGCACTTGTTTGTTGATATATTAATAATAGACATTTTGACAGAGTGAGGTGATACCTTTTTATAGTTTTAATTTGCATCTCCCTGATGATTAGTGATCTTGTCTGAACATTTTTTTTATGTCTATTACCCATCTGTATACCCTCTTTGGAGAAATGTCCACTCAAGTACTTTGTCCATTTTTTAATTGGATTATTTGTCTTATTTTTGTTGAGCTGTATGAATCCTTATATATTTTGGAAATTACCCCTTATAGAATGTATCATTGGCAAATATGTTCTCCCTTACAGTGGGTTCTCTTTTTTATTTTGTAGATGGTTTATTTTTCTGTGAAGAACTTTTTAGCTTGATGTAGTCCCAAAAGCATACATTCTTTTCAAGTGCACATGAAACATTTTCTAGAATAGATCACATATTAGGACATAAAGCAAGTCTCAATAAATTTAAGATGTTGAAAACATATTAAGCCTCTTCTCTGACTATAATGGTATGAAGTTAGAAATCAATCACAAGAAAATAAAAGAGCACACAAAGTTATGGAAGCTAAATAACATATTACTACACAATGAATGTATTAACAATGAGATCATGGAAGAAATAGGAAAAAAAACCTTGATTTTTTTAACATCACTTAATACAAAAGTTTGAAACAAATAGTAGGCAGCACTTTACAAAATATAACTAATTAGTGTATAATAAACAGATTTGATTTATTATAGGAATTAAAAAAATTTATTTAAGGAAAAACCCTGATGTAATTTATTGCAATAAATGATTAATGGAGAATTGCTATGTAATCATAACCATGATTTTAATCTATATCCTGCATCAAATAATATCTACTCAACAGGGAAAAGATAGCAATATATTTTTAGTACCCTTCAGAGAAATTTCTTTCTCTAGAATGCAGTACCTCTGTTTTTATTGTTGTTGTAATTTCATTTCATTATTCATCTTTTGAACAGGCAACTATGTGATATGCACAGTTGAGGCACAAAGAACTCATGAGAACCAATGTTCTTCAGATGGAGAATATTTAAAATTCTATTTGACTTCACTTACCTTTCATTGTAATATTTGACACTTTATTTGACATTTTAACTTAGATCCTTTATCAGTATCAGTTTCAGTATCAGATAACAGAAAATTCATATAATTTTGGTATAAACATGCTATGGTTTATTTTTTATTCTGAATGTAGACAGTTAAATGCTGGTATGTACTTACAAATTATTTCAAATCCTACCTTTCTTGTCAATATCTTGACATTCTGCATAAATCAGCAAAATTGCTTCAGAGGCCAAACATAGCTACTGAAATCTCTGGAACCATATGCATGTGATAGACATGAGAAAGGAGATAATATGGACAGCCAGAGGGACCACACCACATTTCTCTTCCTTTTAAGAAAACACTTGCTGAAGTCCTGCCATCAGTGTCTGTACATTTTATTTACAGTAACTTGTCACACTGCCACATATACCTGCAAGGGAGGCTGGACAGTGTATTCTTTTACCTGGTCACATTATTTCACTCTGGGATGGGATGCAACTGGAAATCTCTGCCATAACTGCTTTTCTGCTCTTTAAGGTGGATGCATCACCTAAAAATCTTTATCTTTAATGTTATTTGAGATATCCGTTCAACATTCTGAACATTTCTTCTCCATCAATTTCATTTACTTATAAATATCCTATATAATAAAGATGTAATATGCAAATTGACCCTCACACCCTCGCATCACAAGATGGCCACACTGCCGTTGTCACAGATGGCCGCCCCCACATTGTCACAAGATGGTCAGCAGAGGAGGGCAGTTGGGGTGATTGGGCTGACAAGGGAGCAGTTAAGTAGCAATCAGGCCAGCAGAGGAGCAGTTAGGAGGTGATCAGGCTGGCAGGCAGGCAGGTGAGTGATTAGGAGCCAGCAGTGAGATAGATTGTGAGAGGGATGTCCGAGGGGTCCCAGATTGGAGAGGGTGCAAAGCTGGCTGAGGGACACACACACCCAAGTGCACAAATTTCGTACACTGGGCCTCTTGTATATTTATAAGTATAGAAATATATATATATATATATATATATATATATATATATATATATATGTATATGTATATATATATATTGGTAAAAAAGCGTAAATATGTTTCTGAATTTAAAAAAAGAATAAGCCACTATTGCCTTTAGTTCCTAAAGAATAACATCTAAATTAGTTGTTGTTAACATTCAAGGATATTGATACTTTGATCCTTATTTATTACTCTAACCTAATTTACCTTCTTTCATACATGAAAAATTATTTAATCTAAGTTGACTTGAGTATTTAATTCTGTATATTATAGAATTAGCAATTCTTTACTTATTTTACTTAACTGCTCAAATTTTCTCTTATACATTTATAATTTTAAGACCCTGTTTTAAAACTATCTCTTCAAGAACATCTTTTAATCTCCAGTAGCCTTTACTGATTTCTCCCACTTCTCAGTCCCTATGAATATAACAGCTGAACCATTCATGTACACTTAATATATAATTTTTATGTATATTATAAGCATAGATATATTTTAAGCACTAATGATTGCAAGGGCTGTGTTTTAAACCATTTTGCAATCGAGTTTTACTTTAGTTTCCAGAACATATTATGTGCTTCAAGTTTTGAAAACAATTAAAATGAACTGTAAATATCCTATATAATAAAAGGCTAATATGCAAATTGACCAAATGGCAGAATGACCGGTTGCTATGATGCCCACTGACCACCAGGGGGAAGACACTTAACACAGAAGCTGCCCCCTGGTGGTCAGTGTGCTCCCATAGGGTGAGCAGAGGTCAACCAGAAGCCAGGCTCATGGCTGGCGAGCACAACTAAGGAGCCCTCAGGGGATGTCCTAAGCTGGCAAGTGGACATCCCCCAAGGGGTTCCAGACTGTGGGAGGGCACAGGCTAAGGGATCCCCCCAGCTCCCCTGAATGCTGTTCATTTGGGCCTCTAGTGGTAAATGAAAATAAACGAAGACTCAGAGATGAAAGGAGAAATCAGATCTTCAACTCTAGAGCTCTGACCCAGTAACTAAGCTGGTTAGAGTGTTGCCCAGATAACCAAGATTATGGGTTTGATCCCAGGTCAGGGCATCTACAAGAATCAACCAATGAATACATAAATAAATGGAACAAATCAGTGGTTCTCTCTCTATATATATCAAGTGAATCTTTAATAAAACAATATATTCAGCTCTGTATTGTCAATCTAGAATTGTATTTTTCATATTTTAAGCAATAAATTAATATATATTGAGAAATTAAATTTTATACTTTAATGATCATCACATCTTCCTTGACAATATGTTGATCATGTTAATAATTTTTTTTAAAAATGCTGAAATATTCATTTGTTTAACTAAATATTGCATGCATTTTGAAGTTTTTTAATGTAGAAACAGAAAACTTTAAATTTCAAGCAGGTCTACATTATAAAAAAGTGATCTAAAGAGAGAGAGAATGTACTGAATTACAGTGTGTTGCTTTCTAATCTTCCTGACATTTAAATGATTTAATATTCAACTTCTTAGGACAATAGTAAAGACAAAAATCATTTTATTTAATGCTTTAGTGCATTTTATATTTAATTATCATACTCAAGGATAAGAATATCTATGCTATATTAGCTGGGTAAAAGCCTTTTTAAAAAACAAAACAAAACAAAACAAAACAAAACAAAACAAAAAATGGAATTTCCTCAGGCCTGAATATGAAGGTGCAATGTCTCATGCAGTGGAGTGTAGTTAACAAAGCATTAGTTTGAGTGCACAATCTAACTCTTACAGAGAACCAACCATTGCTGCAAGAATTGAGTTTTGTGTTTGTGACTGATGCAATTGTTATATCAAATGAAAGAAAACCTTCACTGATGGACACATACGAAAGTTGCTGATAAGATGCTTTCTCGGTTGCATTATTTGTATGCATCTTCTTTAACGGACTTCTTTTTCTTCCCTGACCATGTAGTTTTCGATAACTTGTTTGTTAGTATTTTGATGCAAAGACATTTCTGCAAAACCAAATAATATCCTAGGTGGAATTATTGTGGTTTATAGAATATATACTAAATTAACATTTAATCATTCTCATGGATTTCTACCAACATATTAAACTTGTAAGACCCTTGAAAATCTTTCAGACATCAATTTTTAATGGATAAAACATAATGTAACAAGGCTAGACATTCATTAAATTTTCCCCTTAGCTTTTTTATTTCTATCTTTTATAATTAGTAATTTTATTAAATATTTTAGAATTCCACACACTCGAATTTCTTAATGGCCTCCACAATACCTAAATATCTTTGTGTAACAGAGGTTAGATTTTTATAACATAGCATAACTTTACTTTGAGGAATAAGACTAAGGTGGGTAGCAGAACTTGTTCTTATTTGCTCAGTTGAGCTGATTATAGTCAGAAATAATATTAAAAATAAGATTTAAATTTAACACAAAGATTCTATAAACAAGCCTGCATTCCCTCAGGATATATGGATTATGTGTAGGTTAAATAATGGGAAAGCCAATAAGCTACAGTTCCATAGGGCTCGGTCTAGTTGGAATTCTGAGCATGCAATCAGAACAGCAAGGAAATACATGGGATTTCTACCCCCAAAAATTGTCCAAGACCCTTTGGCCTCACATCAATATTAAGCTGCTCATAGGACAACATGTTGAATTACATACACAAAATAATTAGCAGTAAAATTCTGAAAGTGTTTGTTTAGTACCATGATCCAAATGCCATGTATTGAATTCAGAGATGAATAAGGCTATTTTATCCTCCAGGTGCTCAAAGTCTTTAGGGAAATGTAGAAATATAGCAACTTGTTTCTGTAAAACGTGAAATATAAAACCCAGTTGGAACACAGATGAGGAAGTGCTGCTGTGTTTGTAACTACACTGTGAAGAATAAAAGAAACCATTGTTTAAACCATGAAGCAAAAATGGGGAGGTATGCTGCATGAAGACAAGCACCATAAGGAGGTAATAATATTGTTATTCTAGATAGTAATATTAGCAGGCATTTATCAAATTTACTGCACGCTCAATTGCTTGTTCCCAGGAGGTTTTTAAATATGCAGTCATTGTCTTAAACCTCAAGCATTTTGCTTGGGTTCCCAACAGCAAATAGATTTCACACTATAAGTCGGGTTTCAAGGTGTAAATAAGATGTAGAGAAATAAAATGCCAATAACAGCATGGTTCCTACCTGAATAAGGATTAAAGGGGAGAAACTTGAACTGGATGGAGAATTTTGTATGAGATGGACTCCGTTGAGGGAAATGAAGCAGAAATCAGGATAGCAAGAAACTATAGTTTTAGTTTATACAATTCTGCTTTCTGGAAAACACAGCAGTGTATAAAAAAGTTCTTAAAACTGTATAGAAAAAAATTTAGCAAAATGAGTGAAAGCTATATAATTCATTGAGGAAAAGGTTTTCTAACACATTTGTTAAACAGACTGTCCTTTTGCCATTATATATATTTGCCATTATATATATTAATTGACCATATGAGTAAATTTAGTTCTGGGGTCTCTATTTTATTTCAATTGAAAAAATTTTAAATTTAAGTTAATAAAGGTAATTTTACACACACACACACACACACACACACACACATACATACTAGGGGCCCAGTGCACAAAAATTTGTGCACTGGGGAGGTCCCTCAGCCCAGCCTGTGCCCTCTCGCAGTCTGGGACCCTCGGGGGATGTCCACCTGCTGGTCAGCCTGGTCAGCCTGGGTGAGGGGCTGATGGCTGTTTGTAGGCTGGCCAAGCCCCCTGGTGGGATCCCCCACCCTATTGGGGTGTGGCCAGCCCGGGTGATGGGCTGAGGGGCATTTTCAGGCTTTGAGGCTGCCCACAGCTCCCATTGACCCAATGTCCCAGCAAGGGTGGCTGGAAGCAGGTTTCAGGGGTTTGTTTATCTTCTATAATTGATACGCTGTTACTTTAAGCCAAGGCTTAGACAGGTAATAAAGGTAACAAACCCTCCTGTCTGCTTGACTTCTATAATTGAGACAATGTTGCCTTAGTATTCACAGGCAGGACTGCTGTTTGCTTCAACTCTGAGGCTTCTATAATTGAGGCAATGTTGTAAATATGTTGTTGCCTGGAGCCGGGAGAACCCCAGCAGCTGGCAAACAGTTTTACTCCTGCTGCAATGGAAGCTGCCTGTTTACTCAGCTCCGTGAGTGCCAGTCTCCATCTTGGCTGGGTTAATTTGCATGCAGCCACTCTGATTGGCTGGAGGGCGTGGCTTATGCGTCCTGAAGAAATGGTCAATTTCAATATTATGCTTTTATTAGATAAGATATATATATACATTTTCATTGTTTTTAGAGAGGAAGAGAGAGAATGAGAGAGGGAGAAAGACATCAATGTGTGAGAGAAACATTGATAGGCCGCTTCCCATATGCACTGTGCAACCCAGGCATGTGCCCTGACCAGGTATCTGAATCAGAACCTTTTGGTGTACAGGACAATCCTCAACAAACTCAGCCACACCAGCCAGAGATAAAGGTAATTTTAATGCATATATTATTGATTTCAGAGAGAAAGGGAGAGGGAGAGAGAGATAGAAACATCAATGATGAGAGAGAATCATTGATTGGCTACCTCATGCATGCCCACACTGGGGATTAGTCACCAGAGCATGTGCCCTGACAGGAAATAGAGAAATGACCTCCTGGTTCATAGGTGTATGCTCAGTCACTGAGCCACGCTACCCAGGCTAAAGGTTATTTTTTATAGATACTAAAAGCTCAATGCACAAAGTTCATGCAAGAGTAGGCCTTCCTTCCCCTGGCTGCTGGCACCGGCTTCCCTCTGACATCCCAGACCCAAGCTTCCCTCTGGCGCCAGCAGGTAACTAGAACTTGGGCTTCCCTTGCAGCCCTACTTCATCCAGGAGGTTGTCCAGAAGCTATGTGCAGTCTAATTAGCATATTACACTTTTATTATTATAGATAGTATGGACTTTAGAGCATTAAAATTATTGTATGGTTTTTTTTCAAATTTAGCAATTAAAATTTGTAAATATGTGTAACTGGTGGTCCTATATGTGTAATTGTTATGACTTAGAACTCTTTGGCTGCTGGCAACTCTGTCTGGGAATAAAAATTTAAACAAAGTAGTGGTTTATTTCATTTTTAGAAAGAGATTTGAGGTAGGCACATCATTACCAATCCATCTTATAATCGATATCAACCATCATTTAAAGTGGGAGGTGTGGCTCAGTTGGTTGAGCATTGTCTCATCCCATGAACCAAAAGGTTGCATGTTCCCCATTTGACTCCTGGTCAGGGCACATGCCTGGGTTATGGATTGAATTTCCTGTAGGAAGCATGCAAGAGGCAACCAATCAATGTTTCATTATTGCATTGATGTTTCTCTCTTCCTCTTCCTCTCTATAAGTCAATAAAAGTATTTTTAAAGTGGCTTCAATCTTCATTGCCACTCTATGATTTTAAATGGTCAGTTTGTTTAAACAAATTTCCTAAACCTCAATGACCTAATTCTGCTTATATTTTCTTATCTAGAATTTATCATGGTGACATAAATCTTCAAAAGTGACTAAGGCAGGAGTGGTATTCTATGTAGTATCATTTTTGCCTTGCATAAAATCAAATTCTTACTAAAAAAGAGAGGAACGACCGGTCATTACGATGTGCACTGAGCACCAGGGGACAGACACTCAATGCAAGAGCTGCCCCCTGGTGGTCAGTGCACTTTGCACTTTCTAGGAGGAGCGTTGCTCAGCCAGAAGTTGGCTCATGGCTGGCCAGTGCAGCGGTGCTGGTGGGAACCTCTCCTGCCTCTGTGGCAGCACTTAGGATGTCTGACTAATGGTGGGGCATGGACCTAAGCCAGCAGGTGTACATCCCCTGAGAGCTCCCAGACTGTGAGAGGGATGTCTGACTTCCAGCTTAGGCCCAATCCCCTATGGAGTGGGCCTAAGCTGGCAGGTGTACATCCTCTGTGGGGACCCAGACTGCAATTGGGAACAGGCCAGGCTATTGGACCAACACCCTCTTCTGAGTGCACAAATTTTCATGCACCAGGCCTCTAGTATATTTATAAAACTACAAAAGATTTTTCCTGCAGGCCACCCAGAGGGACCTCACCTGTGCACAAATTTGTGTACCAGACTGCTAGTCCTTTTATAATATTTTTGTTTCCAGAATCAGCATACATTAAACACATCGCAATACTTATCATATTTAAAACACTTGCACTTTGTGACAAGTCATCTAAAACACACACACACAAAAATTAAGTATTTCTATTCAGAAGTGTAGGGATCCATTATAAACAAGTCCAGTTAGAGCTATACTTACAGATCTAAAGTTGTTCATAATTATTTAGTACTGCTCCTTAATCCTTCCATCACAAATGACTGGGGAGAGATAACTGTGAAAATGAAAAGGGAAACTATTTTTGTGGAGATAATATATAAAAAGGCCCATTAAAGGGATGGATATATATATATTCTCAGGTGTATATATGTATTTATATTTTTTAATTTTCTGCAGAAAATAATTTGGCACTGTAACCAAGGATTTTAAACTTTGGGTTTTGCTGGATAGTGAGAATTCAACCTATATAATAAAGAGGTAATATGCAAATTAACCCTCATGCCCTCACAAGATGGCTGCCTACAACCAGGTCAGCAGGAGGGTTAGTGAGGGATGACCAAATGATTGAACAAGCAGGCTGCTTTGGGCGATTGATGGGGTTGGGGCAATTGGGGGCAACCAGGCCAGCAGGGGGGCATTTGGGGGTGATTAGGCTGGCAGGGGAGCAGTTAGGGGTGACCCAGCAGACAGGCAGGTCAGTGATTAAGAGCCAGAGGTCCAGGATTGTGAGAGGGATGTTCGACTGACGGTTTAGGCCTGATCCCCAAGGGGTCCCAGATTGGAGAGTGTGTAGGCTGAGCTGAGGGGCCTCTAGTACATTAAAAAAAAAAAAAAAAAACAACTAATAAAAAACTGAAGCTTTTCTTCTCTAGCAGCCTTGTAGATTAGAAGTTCTGTTTTCAGTTTCTTTTCTGTCATATTTTCACAACCATTTCACTACAGCATAGACTTTCTCTTAGATTATTTAAATCACACACACTTATAAAGCATATGGAGTTCTTGGGGACTCTCACAATACAGGGCCTCTGGTTCTTAACCGCTAACCTGCCTGCTTGGCCTAACCACTCTGCCTGCCTACCTGCCTGATCCCCCTAACTGCCTTCCCCTGCTGGCCTGGTCACCCCTATTAACTTTCTTTTTTAATCTCATCCCCTTCACGCACAATTGTATTTGACTTCCTTATTGGCTTTTTCCTCTCACACAATTTTTCTCTTTTATGTAATACTTTTCTTACTGACTCATTATTTATAAACTTTTCTTTCCTCCTTGTTTCCTACTTCTGTTCCATCATCATTCTTCCCATTTTTCTACTACCTTCTTCCCTTCCCACATTCCTTATTTCCTTTATCTTTACCCCTGCCCACCCTCCCCTTTTCCTTCCTTCATAACTTAATTTTTTTCTTCACTTCCTTCCTCTGACCTGCTTTGCTCCCTCCCCCATTCCTTCCTTCTTCCCATTCTCCTTTTAAGATCTATCAGCTCCCCTTTTATAACTTTTCTTCCCTCCCTCTTTTTCTCTCATCCTACCTTTGCCATACATTCTTCTCTACTTATTTCCACTGTTTTAATACCTATCTATCTACCTGCCTAATTATCCATTATCATTTATCTTTTTTTCTTTCTGACTTCTACTTTTAAAGTCTGTCCCCAGTACACAACTATACTTGGTCTTCATTATAGGCCCTACAGTTCCCTCATACATCCTCTTTTTTTTAACTCTGCTGTCCACTGACTCCTTTATAAAGTTCTTTCCTCCATCCTGTTCCAACCCTCCCCCACCTGGTTACTTCCCCCCAAACTCTCCCTGGCTGCTGCTCTGCCTGCTCCCTGCCCATCTCTCCATCTCCTGGCTCCGGCTGGTTCACCCTAGCTCTGAAGGGAGATGGGGCCTCTCACAGGAGACCCCTGACCCTGTGGCAGAGAAAATGAAGCTGGCGAGAGAGTGGGCCCAGGAGGGTGTGTGTGTGAGAGAGAGGGAGCAGCCCTGCTTCCCTCATTAAAGCTTCCTTCATTAAATCCTCCAGCTGCCCAGCCAGCCCAGCTGGTCGCGCCCCCACTGCATTGGGCTTGGGAGGGTCGTGCGGAGGCTTAGCAGTCTCCCTGCCTGTGTGTCCCGGAACCCACCCAGGCCCATCGCAGCCCCCCGGTGGGCAGGCTGGCTGCTCCCGCCCTGGGCTGCTGTCTCTATCTGTGGCAGAGGTCTTCAGTCTGCCCTGTTGGGCCATAGTCTGTGGCTTCTTCCAGGGCTCCCGCCTCTGCCATCTTGACTGGCCTATTTTGCATACAGCTGCTCTGATTGGCTGGTGGGCATGGCTTAAGCGTCCCAAAGAGACAGTTAATTTCAATATTTCACTTTTATTAGATTAGATTAATACCCTTAGGTGCTGGTCTTGAGACCTGGTCTTTGACAGACATAAACATTTATAGAAAATCTTGAGATTTGAATGTTTCAGATTCATGTCTTTTTTACATGATCTTGCTGTAGTGATAAGTTCTTTCTCTTTTTCAGGTCTATGTTCCAAATTAGTTATGCAGAGACATTATATGAGAACAAATGTGTGTTACTTCTATGAGTTCTCCTGGACCTAAATTAACTAAATGTTACCTTAAAACATACATCATTCAGGAAGCTAAATTTCCACAGTGGTGAGAAATGTGAGGTTATAGGAACAAAAGAAAGGAACACGTGGGAAGAAAAAAAGAAGAGAATAAATATGAAGAAAGAAAGAAAAGGAAGAAAGAAAGAAAGAAAGAAAGAAAGAAAGAAAGAAAGAAAGAAAGAAAGAAAGGAAGGAAGGAAGGAAGGAAGGAAGGAAGGAAGGAAGGAAGGAAGGAAGGAAGGAAGGAAAGGAAGGAAGGAAGGAAGGAAGGAAGGAAGAAAGAAAGAAAGAAAGAAAGAAAGAAAGAAAGAAAGAAAGAAAGAAAGAAAGAAAGAGGAAAGAAAAGAAGATTATTTTAGACTGTAGTAGAGTTTCAAAATCTTTAAAAGTCAAGCCTATGAAGTGAGACATGAAGATGTAATGAGTAGAGTAGATGAAAGAAAGACTTTCAAGGATACATTCCTAAAAGGCTTTTAGATTAATTAGCTCTTCGTTCCAATCCCAACTCAGGAAATAGCTCAGTGTCATAACTGTGCACTCTTAGCGTTGGTATGCTATATTTTCATAATCTACAAAAAAGAAAAACTATTTGCCTATCAGTGTTGCTATGAGTTCCAAGGGAGACTGCATATAATGAATTGCCTAGTGAATTGGACCCTTTCCAGGAAGGACTGGGACAGGTTGTATAATTTTTCACTGAGTATTTACTATATCTCCCACTACCAATAAAAGTGTTCTTTTTGTTGAACCATTGATGTTCATGAATGTAAGTGGCGATAACAATTAATTTTTTTAGTAGAGATTGTAAATTCACTTGAGAAGTTCTCACATGACTGCCCTTCACCATAGGAGAATATCCACAAATACTCATTTACATTCTAGAATGAGAGACAGAAAGACTAGACCCAGACCAGATCTATAGCCTGGCACCTAGTCCAGTAGAACCACAGATAACTTGTAGAGTGAAGGAAGAGAATTCAATGTGTGTCATAAGTTGCTAAGATCTTTATTTTATTTTATTTTATTTTATTTTATTTTATTTTATTTTATTTTTTGTTTTACAAAGTTAACTAACATAGAGGCCCATACACATTACATTTTTTTATCCAGGTTTCAGAGATTTACTAAAGGCCAACCCCCAGAGGATCCTTGACCAATTTAATTCAATGTTTAGAGTATAGTGTTATTGTTCTACTTACAGAACAGTGAATTAAATGTTGTCATCTTAAAAGCGCTGGAACAAGTGACTTGTAACAAGCTTGCTAATGAAAAGGAGGTAGCATTTGCTGCAACTTGACTACATGAACTAAGGCCTGATGGAAATGAAATATTAATATGCAGGTTATGTTAGATGCTGCTGCAGAGTTTCAGAAAAATGAACAGTAATCAAATTAGGGTGTCATATAATACACAGCAAGCAGGGAGCCAATTATGTAAATGAATGCCCAAGGTTAGCATGATACAATGCTTTTTAATTTGACTAATATTAAAATCAGCTTGTTCTTAATGTAATAGATGGCTGTGACAACAGTTAAAGAGCACCAAATGTTTTTGTAATCCCATGTCAAATTAAAAATGCTGTTGTGAGTGACCTGCTTTCCTCAGTAACAATACTTGAAAGGTGCGAAATGTGCAATATTTCCTTGGCTTCAGAAATACTAGACCAAAATGCTTTTGAGTTGAAAGTCATAATGACCAGTGTGCATCTACCTTCTTCAATTGAAAATACATAAGAGTGAGCTCCTTTTGCCTGAATACATTTCCAAATAAGAAGAGCTACTCTCATTTAGCTCAATTCATTTGAATTTAACAGATACACTGTGGAAACATTTTTAAGCTCATAACTTTTGTTCAATAGATTCCACCTATTAGTGACAAACAAAATAGAACCAGAAGGATGGACGCATGGGACAGACTGGCCAGTGCTCAAAGAGAGAGGGTTAGGGGCTATTGGATAAAGAAGGTGAAAGGATTAACTAAAGAACATATATGGATGCCCCATGGACACGTACAATAGTTTGGCTAAGGTCAAGGGATGGGGAGAGGGTGGTGGGTGGAGGTGGGCAAAAGGGAGAAGAAAGGGGGACACTGCAATAATAGCAACATTAATTTAATAAATAAAATCATATACATTCTATTCCTAACTCTATAAAAGAATCTTTAGCAGGATCTGCATGTCTTTTTTTTCTCCTTACTAGAATCTAGCTAGTACACTTAAAAAATAAAACACCAACACATTACACACAATATAAAGATAGACTGTGGATTTAATTCTCTGTATATAATAAGACCATATGCCCACATATGTTTATAAATGTGTATATAAAAACAGATGAAAAGACATGCAAAAATATAAAGCCATAGAATTTTTGTTACCAAAAGAATGCATTACTTGCAAAATCACTGGAACATTTAATATTTTAATTTTTAAATACAAATTTGGTGATGATAATGTTGCATGTTTAGAAGATATCTTTAGAGTGTTTAGTGGTATATGTCAGAAATTTATTTTTTCTTTAGAACTACAAAAGTACTATTCTTCAAAGTTATTGATGACCTTCTAAGGAGAAATGACAAAATTATTTTCACCTTGGCACGGTTCTTCCCAACAAGTGTCAGGGTGTTTTTGGTGTTAGCCTGAAATTGTCACCAGAAGAAAAACAACAACAGAGTCATAAAAAAATTAAAATTAAAAAAAGGTTTGGGGAAAGAGTTAATAAACTCACCTTTATATAGACTCTTAGAGGCAACCTATATAATTAAACAAAAGTAATGTGGACTGTGGCTTTAAATAAAACTCACTGAATTGCATGTCATTAAACTTGATTATGAGAACTGATAATGGATATTTCAGATATCTCTTCTTGAATCTTAGAAAAGATGTTCTATTAGTCAGTTATTTATGTACTAAAGTTTTCTGGACATGGAGATTATTATTAATTTGTCTATACCCTCTTTAAATAAGCAATGTAAAATTTCAAATACAAAATTGTGTACAGAGCCTAGAATTGGTCATGCAGTAAAGGCCCTCAACTTTATATTATATTAACCTCTAAATATCCGTTGTTGTGTATCTAAACTAATAAAAGCGAAATATTAAAATTAACCGTTTCTCCGAGACAGGGTAAGCCACGCCCACCAGCCAATCAGAGTGGCTGTATGCAAATTAGCCCAGCCAACATGGCGGCCGCCACTCACGGACCTGAGTAAACAGCCCTTTCCATTGCGGCAGGAGCGAAAGTGAAGCTTCGCCCCTCAGCTCAGCTCCGATTAAACTGCCTCTAGCAGTTTTGAAACA
>PVJC01020392.1:0-29231 GCA_004026665.1 Murina feae
GGGCATGTACCTTGGTTGCGGGCACATCCCCAGTGGAAGGTGTGCAGGAGGCAGCTGATCGATGTTTCTCTCTCATCGATGTTTCTAACTCTCTATCCCTCTCCCTTCCTCTCTGTAAAAAAAAATCAATAAAATATATTTTTTAAAATAAATAAATAAATAAAAGTTGAAGTTAATTTTATCTTGCCACCACCCACCCCACCCTTAATGGTGTTCCTTTCGTTCCATCGCTCAAAACTGCTGTGTCTCTCCAAGAACGGTGGTTTCACTTCACCTTAGGCATCAGCACTTCCTCTTCGAGTCAGAAAGGGTCTGACGGGTCATTTCATCCAACCCTTTCATTTCACACGTGACCGATTTTGCAGATGGTATGGAGTACCGGTTACCTAAGAGGCCACGCGCCGGGCTGCAGGAGAGAGACTAATAGGAAAAAATGCGTGATGCCTGGAATCATTTTACCAAAAAAAAAAAAAAAAAAAATCTCCCTTCTGTCTTAAAGAACTAGTGTACTTATTTACGTGAGGAAACTGATCATGTGTACATACGGAATAAAGCAGAGACAGTTAAGTGCAACAAGACTGATGCGAACCAAATGCAATCCACAGACTGGTGGAAGTCAGGTTGACTGGTGGGACATTGGAAGGTGATAGGATCTGGACTAGATTTGAGGAATGGATGGATTTACACACACACCTAAAGTGCAATCAAAAGTTATTTCCATAGAAGAAAATAACGTTGGTAAAGACTCATAAGTAGTAGAGAACATGTGTGTTCTAAAACCTGACGTGGTGGAAGCGATGAAAGAAGTACCTGAGGATGGAAAGGCATGGAATCTGGCCAGATGGAGAAGTCTAATTACATTTTCACTACTTGTTATAGCATTCTGTCCGCAGTGAAAATTTTGATTGGAGAAAGCAAAAAAGATAGAGATTACCTATGGGAAAGCATTTACATCCAACATGGATTTATGACTGAGTTTCCTGGGTCCTAAATCAGGGTGAGGACCTCCTGATGTTGAGAGTTTAGCAGTAAACATGCTTCTGACTATGAGCAGGCAATGTCAACTTCAACTAATAAGTCATCTTACCCAGCACATGTGGCTCAGGGGTTGAGCGTCGACCTATGAACCAGGAGGTCCATAGTTTCTCAGTCAGGGCACATGCCCAGGTTGCAGGCTTAATCCCCAGTAGGGGGCATGCAGGAGGCAGCCAATCAGTGGTTCTCTCTCATCATTAATGTTCCTCTTTCTCCCTCGCCCTCTCCCTCTCTCTCTCCATTCCTCTCTAAAACCAATAAAAAATATATATTTTTTAAAATCCTCCAATCAATTTATTATCTTCTCACCTGCCTTCATAACATGATGTCAGAATTCTTAATCCCTCAGTCAAGGTAATGTTTTAGTGAAGGCCACTGTTGCATCCTACGTCAAGGGCCTATAATCTGGGCACCAAATGAGTCTCCGTAATCACAGGTTGCTGCATTGTCATTTGAGTTAGGAAATGATGATGATGTTTTGCAAAAACCACATCTTTCGTTTCTCAGCCGCTGTTTTCTGCTTTGTGATAAGAGGAAATTAAACACCAAAACAGCGTGAGTCACTCGGTAGCCACCACTTCCCTTTCGTTTTCCTGCCGGTTTTCCCTTTGGAGGCTGCCTGCAAGGTCACGGCTGCACTCGGGAGAGTCTCGAGTCAGGCTGACGAAAGTACCACGGAGATGTTTTGTCCTTCGATCACCAAATAGGTAGTCCAGACCCAGCGCCAGAGACTTAAAACATCCAACTGAGACGCAGCCATGTGGCCTGACTACTGACAATGATAAAATGAAAGTCCGTTTGTCACAGCATGGGAAGATGTCCACAGCAAATGAAAATGTGTTTACGTCGGTGTGTGGGTGTACATCTATCCACATATTTTCAACGCATTCTATGTAGATGCCTGTGGGAGTGCGGAGTGCTTTTTAAACAAACAAAAACACCTAATGGCAGTCATTCTGACTTCTAAGGGCTGGTGTGGGTGGTAGGAACTGGTGTAGGTATCAGAATTGCAGAATCCATGCCAGCGGGAGAACAATCTCCATGCTACTTCCCCTTTGCCTACACGAAGCAGTGCAGACCCATCTTTCTTAAGATGTTACTCATGTAAAAAAAAAAAAAAAAGGATAGCCCGGCCAGTGTTGTTCAGTTGAGCATCATCCCATGTACCAGGAGGATGCTAGTTCCATTCCCGGTCAAGGGCATGTACCTGGGTTGCAGGTTCAATCCCTGTGTGGGAAGCAACCAATGAATGTGTCTCTCTCACATTGGTGTGTCTCTCTCTGTCTCTCTCTCTCTCTCTCTGTTTCCCTCCCTCCTCCCTTCTACTTTCTCTGAAAATCAATGGAGAAAAAGATCCTCGGGCGAGGATTAAAAATAAAAGAGAGAGAGACACACACACACACAGCATACATATCATTCTGTTAAAATTTTCATGCCAGCCCTAACGGATTTGGCTCAGTGGATAGAGCGTCAGCCTGCGGACTCAGGGGTCCCAGGTTCGATTCCGGTCAAGGGCATGTACCTTGGTTGCGGGCACGTCCCCAGTAGGAGGTGTGCAGGAGGCAGCTGATCGATGTTTCTCTCTCAGGCTTGTGGGGTGCAGAGGGATGGCAGGATGCTTGCTGGGAATTGCACCTTATCATTCAATCTTCCACCGCGTGATCCCTCTCAGCATTGTCATGTCTCGGTCCTGCAGTCAGCAGTTCATGTGCAGACATTTGTCCCTAATTTGTTTATCAAAAATAAAAAAGTTGCCCTGACCGGTTTGGCTAAGTGAATAGAGCGTCAGCCTGTGGACTGCAGGGTCCCAGGTTTGATTCCGGTCGAGGGCATTTAACTTGGTTGCAGGCACATCCTCAGTAGGAGGTGTGCAGGAGGCAGCTGATGGATGTTTCTCTCTCATCGATGTTTCTAACTCTCTATTCCTCTCCCTTCCTCTCTGAAAAAATATATTTTAAAAATAAATAAATAAAATAAAAAAGTTTATTGAGAGGGAGAGAAAGAGAGAGAAATTGATGTGAGAATATAACACCAATCAGCTGTCTCCTGCACGCCCCCTACTGGGGATCGAGCCCGCAACCCAGGCATGTGTCCTTGACCGAGAATGGAATCGGCAACCTCCTGGTGCATGGGACGCCACTCAACCACTGAGCCACACCAGCCAGGACCCTAGTTTGTTTCTTGAGTGGTTGTGTTCTCTCTGCCACAGGCTTACACACTCCTTGAGGTCCTCTGCGTGTGTTCCTGTAGGGCACCCTGGCCCTCAGGCTCCCGGGAGTGTGTTTACCTAAGTTTCCTTCCCACAAAGAGCCATAAAGAAAGCGCCTTTGGCCCCATAACCCTCCACCCTGATTTACAGACTGAGGCATCCCGTCAGTGGTTTTCATTTCAAGCCTGTCACTCAGTTGTGTTTTGGCAGCTAAGCATCATCAAGGTAAATTTCATGATAACTTGCTGCTCTGTAAATGGAAATCTCCTCTTCCTATTTCTCCTTCCATTCGTGCCAGTGCATAGCAGAAATTAAATCCATCTGCCTTCAGCACAGGTGTGGTCTGTTCAAAGACAAGGAGAATAGAAACTAGAAGCGTACATTGGAAGACGCGTCTGGAAATAGGCACAGGTACTCAACTCAGACTTCGCCTTTTAAAGAGCAAACATCTGTGCTTGGTAAAATCCACTAAACATTTATTTCCTCCTAGAGAATAAGAGAGAAAGATAAAATTTAAAGCTGTGCATGCACGATTTAGAAATGTTCACCTTTTGAGCGTATGTCACTATTTTATTTTCCTCTCAATAATTATTTTTAACCTGCAAATAACCTATTTTCACCATCCACGGTTTCAAAAGCCCGTAAGTAATTTTAGCAAAATATGTAAATCTCCCCTTTGTTTCTCTGCTGCCTTTTCTATTTCCCCCCACCTAAAAATAGCTACAAGAGGAGTCGTGAGGATTTTTCCTCTTTGGGGTATATTTTAAGCAGCTAACCATGAAGCTAAGTGCTCAGTAATTCAGAGTGTGCAACAGAAAGGTACATAAATTAAGCATAGAGGCCTGCCTGGAAAAAATATATACCACCACCACTGCTGCTTAAGTTTGGGTTACCAATAACTACCGTTTAGTGAATTTTTATTATGTCACAGGCACTCTACTAAAAACTCTATACGTAGGTACAGGCGCACGTAATTTTGTTCATTGTTTACAACATTATAAGGCAGGGACTTTTAATGTCCCCCATCACAGGTAAGGAAACAGAGTTACTGGAAGGTTCCTCAACTTGACCTTCTAATCTAATTCATTTATAGAAATCTGTTTGTTTGTTTTTTTCTTATTTCATATCAAAGAGGAGGGGAGGGATAGAGAGATCAAAACATCAGTGATGAGAGAGAATCGTTGATTGGCTGCCTCCTACACGCCCCCTACTGGGGATCGAACCTGCAACCCAGGCATGTGCCCTGACCAGGAATCGGGAGTTGAACTGTGGCCTCCTGGCACAGAGGTCAATCAATGCTCAACCATTGAGCCACACTGACTGGGCTGAGTTTGACATTCTGTGAAATTATTTATGTCTCGGAGCAGAATAATAGAATTCTTTAATAAACATTTTTTCATTTCCGAGAGCTCTTTTGGTCTCTGACTTGCCTTCTTCATGGCATCCTTATCCCTCCTGTGAGGGCACTTTATTAGGATTTATTTCTGTTTCGCTTTCCTCTTTTGTTCCATGCACTATATTTCCCCAGTGATGCTCTGCGTGTTTGTGTGGTGTTTTTCTCCCTATTGGTGTTGGAGTGTTACCTCAGTGATCCCTTATCCTCCCTTCGCATCGGAATAAGCCAGTCAGAGGCTTTATTAACATGGATGAAGTTTTTCCAATGGACTCCCTTTGCTTTAAGGTCATCATTGAGTGAGCAAGCCATGATGCTGGTGTCCCTAAATGACACAGTTGGAGCTCATTTGTGGGGCTGGCGGGCATGCTGCCTGGTTTTATTTAGAGAAGAAACTTCGAATGTTCTAACTCAGGCTTAGAGGAGGCTGGGCCGCCATTATGCACATTGTAGCAGCTGACTGTTTCGCGTACCGACTTTCATCCCTTGTGAATTGCTGAACCGTGCATCTCTGAGTCCCATCCACTCTCAGTTCTGCCAGCAGTTCCTCTTCTGAGACTTCCCGGGCCTCAGCTTCCCTACATCAGGGGAAACTTGACTCACTCTCCATCTTGTAGAATTTTGTTGAACCCTCTCATCTCCCTATGGCACCTCCCTCGTTCTCGCTTGTGATTTGTACAAATTGATTCGCTGGTAATTATGTTATCTCAGGGTTTGCAGGAGAAGTAACAAATGCTGGCTTCAGAGCCGGAAGTCTCATTCGAGGCCCTGGTCACAGTCAGAGGGCCCAGCCTGCCTTCTGGATTTTTCCAGTTATCTGAGACAACTAATCCTGTTTCATATGTCTAATATCAGTTGGGTTTCTGTCACTTAAAAAAGACCCCTCACTGGCCTGGCCAGTGTTGCTCAGTGGTTGAGCGTCGACCTATGAACCAGGAGGTCATGGTTCGATTCCCGGTCAGGGCACATGCCCGGGTTATGATCCCTAGTAGAGAAGGCATCCACTCAACAATTCTCTCTCATCATGGATGTTTCTGTCTCTCTGTCCCTCACGCTCTCTGAAATCAAGAAAAAGAAATATTTTTTAAAAGATCCCTAAACACAAAATTTTACGTCAGCATCTTTAGACTCACAACCATCCCTCTGAAGACTCTATTTCCAACATTTCTTTTTTCTCTAAAAACAAAGGGATGGTCCACGCTTAACTGGGCATGCTGTTTTTCTCCGTCATCCTCCGGCTATTTTCCTGACCGTTTTAGTCAGCATCACACTACCGTTTTGCAGCAGATACTCCCCCACTTTCTGACACACCCCGGCTTCTGTTTGAGAGCTGTAGGTCCCCGTGGCTACCTTTTCTCTGCCTTAACGGTCTGTGTATGTGAAGACGAGCTTCCGGACTGGGACACTGAAGCCAGAGTGTTCCCCGTGGTGTCCCCGACGGCAGTTCCCTCTCATCCTGCCACGTGGCTGAGCAGAGAACAGCCTCTGTCGGTGCCAGATTTGCAAATGGAAGTCTGCTGAGGCTGCAGGTATCACGCGCTTCATTAAAATAATGAAGGGAAGTCAGTCCCTGGGCAATTAACTGCTGAAACCTGACATCCGAGCGCCTGATGAGTAAGCATCCCTGGGACTCCGCACAGCCAGCTTCTGTGCCATCCGAGGATCACGGTGACAAGACTCGCTCACGAACAGATCACGGTTGCATCTCTGCTGTGAAATTATTCTGCAAATGAAAAGCCCACGACTTGGGCCATGAAGGCGGCGTCCAGTTGATGCTCAGCCCATCTGTTAAGGGCTGACATTTTCACAGGCGCTCACGAGGCGTGAACGTGGAGGCTGAAATAGAACCACGAGCCGGACACGCCCTGCAGGAGACACTGGGGAAGCTCAACAGCTTGGAAGGAAAGCGTGTTGTGCACCCTGTTTGGTTCTCGGCTGCAGAACCACGGGATCTTAGAACCAGGAAGCACATACAGGAGACCCTCCTCTCGGAATTCCTTGAACTTGAGGCTCCAAGGGCTCTTCTCCCAGGACTTCCCAGCTAGTGAGTGAGCCTCCCGAGCAGGCCTCGGGGCCCCTGCCATCGGGCGGGGGCCACCTCCCTGCTGCTCTTCCCTCAACCTCCCTTCACCAGCATCCCTAGATTTGCTACCCCTTCCAGGTGGGGTTTGCGGGCAAAAGCACCAGATGGAGGGTTCGAGGACCTAAACTTAAGTCCTGGCTGCAAACCACTGCTGCTAACATCAGCGATGCAGCCGACAAGGATGCCTCCCGCTGAGACCTGGTACCAACACCTCCTTCTCCAGCTCCTTTAGGGAAATACTATCACAAAACCCGCAATTCTGATTTTCTGAGTTGTGTGTGTGTGTGTGTTACTACTTTAAAAAGATAACTCTTACCTGACTGGTGTGGTTCAGTGGTTGATTGTCGACCTATGAACTAAGACAGTGGTTCTCAACCTGTGGGTCGCGACCCCTTTGCGGGTTGAACGACCCTTTCACAGGGGTCGCCTAAATATATCCTGCATGTCAGATATTTACATTACGATTCATAACAGTAGCAAAATTACAGTTATGAAATAGCAACGAAAATAATTTTATTGTTGGGGGTCACAACATGAGGAACTGGATTAAAGGGTTGAGAACCACTGAACTAGGAGGTCACAGTTCGATTCCCAGTCAGGGCGCATGCCTGGGTTGGGAATTAAACCCTGACTTCCTGGTTCATAGGTCAATGCCCAACCACTGAGCCATGCCAGCCGGACTCAATTTGTACTTCTCAATCCCTTCACCTTTTTCACCCTGCATCCCAATCGATCCGCCTCCCCTTTGGCGACCATCAGTCTGTTTTCTGTGTCTGTAAGTCTGTTTCTCTTTTGTTTGTTCATTCAATTGGTTCTTTAGAGTCCACAGGTAAGTGGGATCATTCAGTACTTGTCTTTCTGTGCCCGACTGGCAAGAATATTTAGATGGGGAAGCTCTACAGATTGTTGGACAGGCACCTGGGAGAGAAAGCGGATGTTGGGAGTCTTGTTTACAGATGTCTACGCGGAACCTGTGGGGATGGAGGAATCTAAACAAGAAAATACAACGTCGTGAGGAGAGAAGCAGTCTTCTTCCTTAAAAGTCTCAGGATCCTCTTTTCTCCATCTCATGCCAGCAGAATGAAAGCCTTCTACCTGCTTATTAAGTGTGTGGGTGAGCGCTGAGTGGAGATGGTAATTCAGGGAGGATGTGAACCTCCCGCTGCCATTCTCCCAGCAGCTTGTGCTGGGCGGGAACCTGGGTCCTTCCTGGATACAGTGAGGGGCATCCCACTTACAGGCTGGATAGGAAATGGGGCGGCCTGTGTCCGGTGATGGCTCACCCTCCTGTGGGGGCAGATGCGAGAAGCAATCAGAAAGACACCCCGAGGACACCGTGGGAAGAACAGGTCCCCCGGAAGCCATGACTCAGACAACAGCGAAGTCATCACTCAGCTCTGATAGGCAGATGTCACCAAGAAGATGCAGATGGAGACACTAAGGACAGCGTCGCCTCACCTCCCGCTGGGAAGAACCTGGAGGGGAGGGAGAAGGTGGGGAAATGCTGCAGTTTGGCAACAGTGTACAAGCGATGTGTCCGTGGAAATGAAGGCTCCGGTTCCTGACGCTGAGTATATGTTCAGTAACTGATCATTCCAGATCACCAGCCCCAAGCCATATGTATCAGCATTTCTCCTCTGATTGGAGTGACCTGATAGCGGAGAAGAATGAGAAATAACACCTCAGCTTCCCTTGCAAACCAACGTTTTCTTAATATCTAAAATGCTATTATACATGGAGAACAAGAATATGAACGCATCAAAAGGAAAATGAGCTGGACGTACGACAGGTACTTCACTAGCAGAGACATGCAAATGGCCATTAAATACACAAGTGATGAAGTCCACTATCATCAAGGAACACTAAAACACAAGCTATTCCTCACTGCCGAGATAAGAAGTACATTTTTATTGAAATTACAATCGACTTGGGGTGGTGAACACACAGTATAATAAACAGATGTATGTTATAGAGTGGTAACTTTAAAGCCTGTATAATTTATTAACCAATGTCACCCCACTGGGTTCAGTAAAAAATTTTTTAAGAAATTACTGTCAAGTTTTTAAAATTTAATTAAGAACCAGTAGGAAACCTAAAAAATAAAAGAACTAGTAAACCCTGACAATTTTTACATGTAGAAAAGAACAGGAGCAACTCCATTGTCTAGTAACGCTGACCTGGCAGTTCACTAAATCTCTTGCTTACAACAATTAAAACATCATAATAATAAGCCCAGCCAGTGTTGCTCAGTGGTTGGGCATCAACCCATGATCCATGAGGTCCCGTGTTTGTTTCCCAGTCAGGGCACAGGCCCAGGCTGCGGGTTTGATCCTCAATGGGGGGTGAGCAGGAGGCAGCCAATCAATGATGTTTCTTATTGATGTTTCTCTCTATCCTTCTCCTTCTCCCTGAAATCAATAAAAACATTAAAATTTCGCCCTAATCAGTCTGGCTCAGTGGATAGAGCATCCGCCTGCGGACTGAAGGGTCCCAGGTTCGATTCCAGTCAAGGGCATGTACCTTGGTTGCGGGCACATTCCCAGTAGGAGGTGTGCAGGAGGCAGCTGATTGATGTTTCTCTCTCATCGATGTTTCTAACTCTCTATCCCTCTCCCTTCCTCTCTGTAAAAAATCAATAAAATATATTTAAATATATGTATATATATTTAAAAAACATTAAATTTCAGAAAATCATATGTATTGGTGGAAGTGAAGAACATCACTGCAAACTTGGTAATATGTTACGACCTGGTCAGCTAATTATCTACCTGCTCTGCAGGCATTAAGGTTGTAGCCTATGGGTTATAGTCCCGTCTAAGTGGCCTGGGCCTCACCCTAGGGACTGTCTACTTTTGTACTCTTATCTGTTACGTGTTGACTTTACCATTTAACTTCCAGGAGCAATCTTATTTCCAAATTCCCAGGGCCTCGGAAGCACCTCCAGCCCCCAGTGTTGCTAGAATTGAAAAGTTGCCATCGCTACTTCTCATCTATCTGGGATCTAAACTGAAAGTTGGCTAACCCCTCTGTTCTCTTCTCTCCCCTTATTTCCTACCCACCCCAAAAAAAGCTGTTACTGAATCTGCAAAAAGATAGAAGTGGACAGGAATGAATACACTGTGACTTCAAAAACAGTAAGTTGGTCACTCAAGTGGAAGTCAGTTCATAAACATTTGGTTCAAGTACATAAATGTTATTACTGCATGTGGGGCAAAGTAGACTTATTTTAGACTGTTTTGTCTAATGTGCTGGTACGTTACTTATCCTCCTGTTGTCCCTGCTCCTTGGGGAAGTTACGACCAGGGAATATTCTCTTCCCACGAGGTTAAAATCCAGCCCAAGCCTACAGAGTAAGAGTGTGTCTTTTCCTCTTTGTATCCCGGAGACATTTTTGAGCCTGACTCAGAGTAGGTGCTTAATAAATACTCTTTGAATGAATGAGTGGATGGATGCATGAATGAATGAAAGAGTAAGGGGATGCTTAAGCCTATCTTCAATCTTGGCTCTACCATTCTAATACTATCATGTGGTATTTAGAATAGGGCTTCTATCTTGACATTTACTGACAGTAAAATATGGCATTCAAAATTTGTGGCCCGGCCAGTGTAGCTCAGTGATTGAGGATCAACCTATGAACCAGGAGATGATGGTTCGATTCCCAATTGGGACACATGCCCGGGTTGCAGGCTGGATCCCCAGTGTGGGCGTGCAGGAGGCAGCCAATCAATGATTCTCTCATCACTGATATTTGCATCTTTCTCTTCCCTCTCCCTTCCTCTCTGAAATCAATAAACAAAATACTTTTTTTAAAAAAAAGACAAGATCAGAATAAAATTGAAATCAGGTAAACATAAACTTAAATGTATTTGCGAGCATTTGTTGAAATGAGAAAGGGAGTAGGAAAATGGCAACCAGGAAAGTGATCATTACGTTGCTTAAACTGTGGTCATCGTGTCTCCACCACTATGTTGGAGAACGGAGCAGTTAACCCTTTGACCGAGGCGTGTAGTGGCCCAGGAAGACTTGGTTAGTGTCGAAATCACAGCCAGTATCTCTAAAACACAATGTCCTTTGGACCAGTTCTAGGGTCAGGCAGCCTTCTGGACTTAATTTGCTTTCCGTGGTAAGTTAATTTGCCAGGGAGAGAATGTATTGATAGGCAGATAGGAATGTCTAGTCTGCTTGGCAGTCCTAATTGTAAAGTAAATTCATAAATTGTCTTTCAGGCGTATGTTAGTCTCCGGCAAGTTTTATTAAGTTGGCTCAGTTATCCAGGTGCGTATGGCCTTTATTGGGTGCGCTCTCCGCGCCTCCAGTCCTAAGCGAGGAGGTCAGATGTTGGACCTTGGTAACCTCACTAGGAGACACAGCCTGGGAGGCGAACTCATCAGGAACATTTTAATTACCAGCCCACTGGAGCCATTGCCTCCAGGAGTTCATGGCTGCCACTCAGTCTGTGCCTTCTTTAATAACTCAATAAGAGTTACTAAATGTCTCCTATAAACTAATAAGTCCAGAAATCGTGCTCAGGCGACTGCCTCCACCGTAGGACTCTGCCCATGATGCAACTTCCACCTCTAAGAATGGGAGGGGAAGAAGGGAGAGGGGAGGAAGGGAAGGGAGGGAAGAATGAATGAATTCAGGAGCCAGTTAGCTTGCTCTGAATCCCAGGTCTACCACGTAGTGGCTATGTGATCTTGAGCAAGTTACTTACTATCTTAGTGCCTTTCTGTCCTCGTTTGGAAAATGGGATAACAGGATCTACTTTCTATCTTGTGAGTACATATGCAAAATTTACTCAGGCTGGTACCCGACGCACTGAGAATGGCTTTGCATTTTATTTTCAATAAATTTTCTAATAGATCGCACTTTTGCATTTTCCCGCCAAAACTATAAAAATCCTAAAACCAATTTCTTAAGTGCAGAAAATGAACAAGCATAGGGCCCACTGATTATGGAAACATTTATCCCATAAATGTAAAAACAGCAAGATGGTGCTTATTAAATTTTAATGTAGGAATCGACTGGGCATCTTATTAAATGCAGATTCTGATACCACTGGTCTGGGCCCAGAAAATTCTGCATTTCTAGCACCTTCCCAGGTGATGCTCATGGCGCTGGTGTGTGGAATCCCGTTGAGTCACCAGCCTAGGGGATAAAAGAACTAGGAGGAAGAACCCTAGTTGGTTTGGCTCAGTGGATAGAGTGTCAGCCTATGGACCAAAGGGTCCCAGGTTCGATTCCAGTCAAGGGCAGGTACCTCGGTTGCAGGCTCCTCCCAGGCCAGGCCCTGGTTGGGGCTTATGCAGAAGGCAGCCAAAGTGTCTCTCTCACATCAATATTTCTGTCTTTCCCTCTCTCTAAAAATCAATGGAAAATGTCCTTGGGCAAGGATTTTTTAAAAAGAACTAGAAGGAAGAAAGGAAAATAATGTACTTAAAATGCCAGGAGAGCCCTGGCTGGGTAGCTCAGGCGGTTATAGAGATGTCCCATCTGCAAGGTTCCGAGGTTGTGGATTTGATTCCTGGTCAGAGCACATACAAGAAGCAACCGATGAATGCATAAATAAGTGGAACAACAAATCAATCTCTATCTCTCTCTCAAATAAACAAATAGAAAAAAATTTTTTTTTAAGTAATAAAGTCCAGCCCGGCTGGTGTGGCTCAGTGGTTGAATTTTCCTGCCTTCCAGTGTAGTCACCCGGTGATAAAGAGAGCCACGGTGGGTTCCTGTAACATAATTCTGGGGACTCCAACCTGCGCTCACTCCTCCAAAACCCAATTCCCAATATTAATCCCCATGTCCTGTTAAAAATTGCTAGAGTGGCCCTAACCGGTTTGGCTCAGTGGATAGAGCGTCGGCCTGCGGACTGAAAGGTCCCAGGTTCGATTCTGGTCAAGGGCATGTACCTTGGTTGCGGACACAGCCCTGGTGGGGAGTGTGCAGAAGGCAGCTGATCGATGTTTCTCATCGATGTTTCTAACTCTCTATCCCTCTCCCTTCCTCTCTGTAAAAAAACAAAACAAAACAAAAAAAAAAAACATTTTTTCAATTGCTAGAGTGTTGTTTCCTGTAAGTCATCAATGATACAAAAAATGGTAACTTGCGTATCTCCCACTTTAAAAATAATTGGTGCTGCATACATCTGTTTCAGAATGGGAGGAGGGTATGCAAGACCAACACACAAAAACCTATGTAAACCTCTGAGGAAAGGACCCGTAAATACACTAAAATGTTACTATAGTCTTCCCTGGTGACAGAACTATGGGTAATTTATACTTTATTTTTGTTTCAATGGTTTTTTAAGGGAAAACTTAAAAGCCATTTTTTCCCCTCAATCGAAAGAAACAAAATCCTCCTACAGAGAAAAAAAATTTTTCTGAATGTAAATTGAAATGTTTTAGGCCACCAAGAGGATTAACTGAAGGTGTCAGTCTGAGTGTAGCACCATAATACACACAGAAGAAATATGTATCATGGTCTAAATTGGGGAGCACACCCCCATAGTTCATGATCTCAGAGCAAATGTTTGTCTGTTCTGGTGGCACAGCCCAGCTGGCTGCTCGCTGGAAAAGGGCAGCTGTCTGGGGAACTAAACATACGAGGTGAAACTAGCCAGAGCCACCACTGCTGGTGAGCTTTCTCCGTTTATGAGGACAGAGTACATCCCTGAGCGCTGGCTGGCTGTTTTAACAGGCATAACGCAGAGAGGAATGGCCTTCCCCTACCTAACCATTAAATGAGATGTTATAAAGGGTAAAAGTGGCATGAGCCACGGAAGGCTATCTTTAACGCCCCCCCCCTTTTTTAACTTTCCACATAACTTAACATTTATACATATATTTCTGGAATATTCTTTATTCACCATTTTCTCTACCCACTGGGGTCATGACTTAGGACTCAGCCAAGGACACCAGACTTCTTTATCCCCTGGCAGAAATTACCACAAAGGGTCACAATGCATTTGCCATCATCCAAAAAAGCAAATCATATAAGCCATTCTGTTTTTCATTTTTTTAAATTGACTTGAGAGAAAGGGAGAGGGAGAGAGAGAAACATCAGTGATGAGAGAATCACTGATCCACTGCCTCCTGCACACCCCACACTGGGGATTGAGCCTGCAACCTGGGCTTGTGCCCTGACCGGGAAACCATAAAGTAGATTATAGTTTTTTTAAATTTCCTTTAAAGTGTAACTTAGAAAAGATTAGGAGCAAGAATATAATTTTTTTTTTTTTTTTACTCAGATGTTTCTTTCTAATGAATTGACCATTACATTTCCTAAGTTTTGAAATGGCCAACAGACCATAGAAAGACACTTCTTTAGGCTCCTGCTTGAAAACAGCAGCTTTAGCAAACTGCTGGCCTTGATTCAGGGCCAACAATATAATAATATTTTTATGAAATAAGAAAAGTAACTCCCAAAAGCAATGGGAAAGAAACCAAAACCTCCACTGGGGACAAACTGCACATATCTCTTGGGAACTGCTGGACTGGACTACTTTTGTTCAAAACACCAAATAAGGCCCTGGCCGGTGTGGCTCAGTGGATAGAGCATCGGCCTGCGGACTGAAAGGTCCCAGGTTCGATTCCGGTTGGGGGCATGTACCTTGGTTGCGGGCACATCCCCAGATGGGGGTGTGCAGGAGGCGGCTGATCGATGTTTCTCTCTCATCGATGTTTCTAACTCTCTATCCCTCTCCCTTCCTCTCTGTAAAGAATCAATAAAATATATTTAAAAACAAAACAAAATGCCAGATAAGGATTCTGCACCACCACCACCCTTTTTTTTTAAGGGACATGCCCTTAATTGCCAAATCTCCAATATCTTATAAAATTGCAGTTTAACAGCTTGAAAAAATGTTGCCCAACTGAATGTACCACCAGAACTCTTAAAGATTTACACTTTGTTCTTAACCTGAAATTTTGCTTTGAGAACAGGACACCCTTCATAAACAGTTTTACATGAAGAAATAACCCCACACACTTAGAGAGTTTGCGAAAATAAAGTTGGGATGTTTATTACTTTTTCTACCGGCAGCATGAAAATCACTAGAAACTGTACTTTTGTCCTTTCAAATAATCTGCATTAAAATCATACTTTTCCAAATAATTGATATAGAAGATAAAATTCAGTTTAAAAATCCTCAAAATATTTCGATATCAAAGACAGAAATACTGATTTTTTTATTCCATTAATGATGAGAACAAGAGATCCAGTTTAATCAAGAGCTGACATTTATAAATTGTAAGCATTTACGCGAGCTGAAGATCAAAGGATTAATGATACCAGTGACAGGGAGAGAAGGTCCTCTGTGCGTTTTCTAGATTCATAATAGTAGCTACGTATGCGGGGCATCACAGTTCTCAGATCCAGTGTCAAATAATGGGATTTGGGCAAGTGCTCTTGACATCACCTTTATTTAACAGGCACTACATGCACACGATGCAGGTAGGGGGCGTTTATGAATCCATGCAGTAAAGACAAGACGGGCTGGACTGCTGCCCAATGTGCGCTGAGCCAGTCAGGGTGCTGCTCCACATTCCTCATGCTCGGTGGTTTCCATGGAAATGGAGGCAGAAGCAGAAATGTGTGCACACACCACAGCATCCTCTTCATTTGGTCTCCTGTGCTTTCTTTGCATTCTGTTTTTCTTTTGCCTAGAAATTAAAGAGAGTATCTTACAAAATCTCAAAGGTCTGTTTTAGAGCATATTGACTGTATCTGGCACTTGTCAAAAAACCCGCTATTCAGTACAGTGCTGTAATTATTTTTCCCTCCGTTGTATCATAAGTTGCTTGAGAGAGAAGAGGTGTCTGAATTCCTGTGTACAGCCAGAGGCTTTAACAGAGTGCCCAACCTATAGCTGCAGCTACATAAATGATGAGTAATTAAAACATTTCAAAAATTGTAATCTAATAATAATCTGAGTTCTCTTCTGAATCTAGGGAGAGAACATTGCATATAGACAAGAAATAAACGTATCTCAGTATTGTCTATGCAATGTGAATAATGAAAAAACAGTTTGGAGAAACAGACAAAAGCTACAAGGTCTATAACCTCTTGGATAAAACATGCAATAGCAAGGACAGGCTGCATTGTGCTCCGTTACCACCAGACATTCACACACTGCCACCCGGTGTCCATAATGGGAACTGCAGTTCTAATGCAAAAGCTGGAAAGCTTTCTTCTCTAAAACTGCTTTTTTAAAATAAAAAAATCTGGAATTATACTGTCATTAAAACCAAACAAGAACTGTCCTTTTCCTAATTGCACAAAAATGTTTATGCACAGAACAAAATTTTTAAAATGTTTTTATTGACTTTAGAGAGAAGGAGATGTTGATTTTAAGAGATGGAGAGATAGAAACATCAATGATTAGAATCATCGATTGGCTACCTCCTCCACACCTCTTACTGGGGATTAAGCTCATTACCCAGACACATGCCCTGACCAGGAATCAAAACGTGACCTCCTGGTCAACCTCAACCACTGAGCCACACAGCCAGCCCACAGAACAATTTTAGAGCGAAGTACATACATTTAAATTTTCTCTAATAACATGTGTCTGCTCCTTAATATTTATGCATAAATGTGATATAACATATCCTGTGCTTTAGTCCGTCTTATTTATTATTTTCAAAAGAGAACTATTTCATAGTGCTTCCTACAAAGAATATAATAGGTAGGTGTTCTGTTAACACAGTAATTTTGAAAATCACAGAACCTTAACTTAATCTAAAACTTTAAAAGTCAGTTTCCTATCTTGGACTTTCATAACCTTAATACCCTCAGATACCTAAATAGAAAAAGGTGTATTACAAAGAGAAGATTTAGCAGTCTTCTGCAGTAAGTTTTTTGTTTAATGTTAAGTTGAAGCACACATTTATTGGGATCTGGGTAATGAGGTACAAACAAAAACCTTAACTCAAACTTCCTATTATTTAGAATTTATGATGATGTATCTTTGCTTTATAAACTTTAAAATAACTAAGGGAAATATACCTACCATGTATACGCTGGTCTTTAAGTTATCTTTTTTAAGTTTTATTTTTATTATTTTTCCCACTTTTAATTCTTTTTTGTTAATCCTCACCCAAGGATATTTTTTTCATTGATTTTTAGAGAGTGGAAAGGAGGGGAAGAAACAGAGAGAAACATCAATGTGAGAGACACATTAATTGGTTGCCTCCCCCATGCACCCTGACTGGGACTAAGGATCAAGTCTGCAGCCAAGGTGTGTGCCCTTGACCAGAATCGAACCCAGGACCCTTCAGTCATCAGGCCGATGTTCTATCCACTGAGTCAAACCAGCTAGGGCTAGTCTTTTAAGTTAAAATTTAAGTTCAATATTTTATTTGCCTAGCAGTGTCTTCTCAAAACGTTTCTGAAAATGTGCACACCAACTGCCTTAGAGTCATTGCTTAGGTCAGCAGTTCTCAACCTGTGGGTTTCGACCCCTTTGGGGGTTGAACGACCCTTTCACAGGAGTCACCTAAATACATCCTGCATATCAGATATTTACACTACATTACGATTCATAACAGTAGAAAAATGACAGTTCTAAGTATCAACGAGAATAACATGAGGAGCTGTATCAAAGGGTCGCGGCATTAGGAAGGTTGAGAACCCCTGGCTTAGGTGGTGTGGGGCTAATTAAAGGTTCCTTCCTCTGTGTCAGAATATCTGGGGAGGGGAAAAGGAACATGTATTTTAAAGAGTATCCAGCGATGGGTCACTTCCAGAAACAATGATTTACATATAAACTTAAAAACAATTGAAATGTGTTTCATTTATTCAATAAGTATTTCGTTTAAGTACGTTAATGAAATATTAACAGATGCTAGCTTTCCACCCTTGGAAGATTACCTACCAGCTTCAGGATAGGGAAACAAGTTCTTAGTCTTGGCTACATTTGTTTCCCTCGCCAATGTCCATTCTAGTTCTAAATTCTGTGATAATTCAACTTTTGCTCAATTAAACAAGAAAAATCTATTATTTCAATTATTAACATTAAGATTTGTTAGTAGCTTAAAGAAAGGGCAGTGTTTTAAGTGTCATTCCAATAGAGTACAGCCTGAAATGTGACATTGGGGATTCTAGGAGGTGAAGCAGTGGGGCAGCCCTTGTTTCTAGTTTACAGATATCTGGCTGAACTAATGCTCATCTAGAATATAACACAAATAAATGAAAAGTCAAAGAAATAAAAAATCAAAAACCTTCAACACATTTTACCTCTACTTAAGCTAAAGCAAATTTTTTTTTTCGAGAATCTAAATTTAATTTAATATAGTCAACAATGTATACTAATAGACAAATATGTAAATTGACCATCTCTCCATAACACCCACAGCAAGCAAGAGTGAGTATGCAAATTACCCCGACAAAGATGGTGGGCCTGCGGGCAGCGCACACGCGCACAGGCGCCAAGCAGCCAAGGGTGGGGTGGTACACCCCCTGGCCGCTCCGGGACTACATGCACAGGCAACGAGTGGCCAAGGACAGGGTGGGATGCCCGCCCACCGCATAGCTGGGGATACGCAGCAGCCCGCTCCAAGCCTGTGGCCAGCATGCTGGCATCAAGCAGCTGGGGTCCCGGGGACGCCACTGGAGTGTCTGGACCTGTCGGCCTGGCTTGGAGGTGGCTGGAATTTCCAGTCCTTTGGTTTCTGCAGCCCCTGGACCAGAAGCAGAAACCAAGAGCGTGGGGAGCACCAGGAATGCTGGGAATCATAGTTCTGGTGGCAGACGCGTTGCAGGATCTCCTAGACACTTAAGCAAAGTGAGCCTGGAGCAAGTTACTGTTTCGGGTGGGGGATGGAGGGAAAGCAAAGGTGAGAGACAAAAGTAAAGTCAGAGTGTTGAGGAAAAATTAAAAGGAAGATCTCCTGCAACTTCTAGGAAATCTCCAACAATGGAGCAAAGTAAAAAAAAAACAACCTCTATACCTCTATTATTCTGTGAGCACCAAACTGGGCTGGGGTCTCAGACAATTCGCTCATATGATTGCACAGACAGACAGAAACTCCCAGATTGGAGAGGGCTCCCTGAGGGCTCCCAGATTGGAGAGGGTGCAGGTTGGGCTGAGGACCCACCCCCCAGTGCACGAATTTCATGCACTGGGCCCCAAGTACTGTAATAACTATCTATGGAGACGGCCCCTAAATTATCAGCGATAACATACATAAATGTACACATGCAAAATATTATTGAATGCAAACTGTTAAATATGTGTGTGTGTATTCAGAAGTAAAATCCTTACCTTTTCTACCAGTGGTATTAACTGCTGGTGTTCTGCTAACGTTTTTAACAATTCCATAATGAATGGCAGGTAATTATGTTTTCTTCTGATATTTTCAATCTGAAAATAAAACAATTATCAAACCACATTAGCTTCGCATTTCCACTAAGTTTCTGACATTTTTATTTTGCACATAACTCAGAATTGAAAGAGAGAAAAACCCTCCATTCTCAAAAGAAAACGATTGGAAATAATGAGACCCGGTTCCCACTGAGAATGAAACTAATATAATAAACGTGGAGAGTTTGAGCACGGCTTACTGCCACTGACATAATTAAATCAAAACTTTTTATAAAACCTAAAAATTGGCCCTGACCAGTTTGGCTCAGTGGATAGAGCGTCGGCCTGTGGACTGAAAGGTCCCAGGTTCGATTCTGGTCAAGGGCATGTATCTTGGTTGCGGGCACATCCCCAGGTAGGGGGTGTGTAAGAGGCAACTGATCAATGTTTCTAACTCTCTATCCCTCTCCCTTCCTCTCTGTAAAAAAATCAATAATATATATTTAAAAAAAACAAAAACCTAAAAAATTGGAAAGCAAAATTAAAAAAAATAAACTCACTTGTGTTTATTTTTGGTAATAGAACCACACCAAGAGAAAAATTTTCAAGTGAATTTCAAAACAGTATTTTGATTATACATTTAAAATAGGATATATCCTAATGAAAAAATTGATATTCCTGGTATTGTTATTCTGAACTTTTACATATCTATTATATCTACATCTATATATATGTGTGTGTGTGTATATATATCCTAGCCTATATAACAAAAACCTAATATGCTAAGTGTCCAGTTGTCTGGTCATTCTTTCAACCAATCAAAGCATAATATGCTAATGATATGCTAACGCCACTCAACCGCTCATTATGACATGCACTGACCACCAGGGGCAGTCAACCAGTCGCTGACATGCACTGACCACCAGGGGGCAGATGCTCCAACCAGTAGGTTAGCTTGTTGCTGTGATCCAGCAAATCGGGACTGAGTGAGATGGGCCAGACATGCCCTAGAGCCCTCCTTCGGTCCCTCTCAGGTCCCAGTCGTACACCAGTGGGGTTCCTCACCCTGGCCCGCATCCTCTTGCAATCCGGGACCCCTCGGGGAATGTCAGAGAACCGGTTTTAGCATCATCCCACACTGGTGCATGAATTTGTGCACCGGGCCTCTAATATGTGTGTGTGTGTGTGTGTGTGTGTGTGTGTGTAGCATAAAGCATATAAATATCATTTTACATACAAATGCTATATATGTAGCATAAAGCAAGTAATTATGTTACTGTTGTTAGAAACCAAGATTTTCAGATGAAGAGAAAAGATGCAAATGCTTAACTTCAAGTATAAAGCCCTTTAATCCTAAATATGAGCATTAACAGGAACTCTCATATTTTTCTCTCCAAAAATGAAACAAAAAAAATACATTCCTTAGCTCTGAAAAGGTCTAGAAGTAAAGGCCAATCACTATCACTAAGAGATGGCTTCTAATACCACTTCCCACCAAAGGCCCCAGGGCTTCTTGAAGAAATGGCTGATTCCAAGTCTGAGGCGGGAAATGTACAAGATGGGCCTGAAACATCTGTCACTAGAACAGAAGCTAGGAAGGATGAACAGTCATGTCAAAGGACTCAGGAGACAGCTTGCAATGACCCCTACCGGCCAGAGGGGGGATAATTTTAGCATCAGCAATACCTGCAGTGAACTGAAGCATCAAATAAGTTAAAAATCTATTCGTAATACTTTTTAAAAACTTAAAAAGACAGACAACTCACTAGTTACTTTTGGAGAATGCCAGGGAATCAATTCATTCTGAGAACTAGTAAATAATGCGGAAAAAGTGGTCACTATTAGACATACCTTTATGTCAAAATATACCACTCCGTTTTAAAACAGTAAAGAACAAATTTTTTTAAATACCTTATATCTTTTTAATTTCTGTACTTCTTCTTCAATGAGCATCTGATTTTTGGCGAGTTCTGACTGAATAGCACTTAGCATGCTACCCTGATCTGTATCCATGGGTTCCTCCTTAGGGGAAAGGAAAGAAAAACACACCCTAATAACTGAGGCTTAAATGCAGAATATTTTCAAGTGATAAACACAGTACAATTCCTTTAAAATTTTACCCTTAATACAGAAACAGAATTCCAGCCAAATAAATGCAATATTCAAGGATAAAAGCCCTAAGTGATACCTTCCATATTTCTATATGCTGCAATAAATATTGTTCACCAGAAAGTAATCTATACTGTAATATACTTAAGTCTATACCCTTCCATTCAGCTATAAATTTGCCTAAATATACTCTTAAGAAAATGTGGTCAAAGAATGTAAAAGGTCTTTTTGTCTGTTACTAATTCTCTCCAATCCTATTTACTACAGAAAGATAATCATAAAGACTAGTAAAGATTATATATGAGTCTAAATGTACCCAACTGAGCCCTAGCTGGTTTGGCTTGGTGGATAGAGCATCAGCCTGTGTACTGAAGGGTCCCAGGTTCAATTCCACCCTGGGGTGAGGGCTCGATCCCCAGTAGGAGGCATGCATGAGGCAGCTGATAAATGATTTTCATCATTGATGTTTCTATCTCTCTCTCCCTCTCTGAAAACAATAAAAATATTTTTTAAACAATGTACACAATTGATTCTGTGAAAAATGCAGTCTGACTTGCTTAATTAAATGACAGTAAATAATTGCTAACACTTATTTAGCACACACTATTTAAAGTGGTTTACATATATTATCTCAGTTAATCCTCACAACAACCTTCTAAGGTAAATACTATTATCCTCATTTTACATAAGAAACTGAGACACAAAGAAATACACTCAAATTAATGCATCCACCACAAGAGCTGAATCTAGGCAGCCTGACTCCTGAGGGTGTTCTCTTACCCACCTCTCAGGACACTTGATTCAGTCTACGTGTTAAAAAAGAAAGAAGAAGAGGAAGGAAGGAGGGGGTAACAATCACTAAGTCAAAACATGGCCACGAACCTCAGCAAGTTGTCTCTGTAACTCGGCTATCTTCTGTTCATATATCATTTTTCTGTCAGACACGATGGCCATTAAGTTAAATCGAATCTCACCTTCACTGTACCTAAAAAAAGGTCAAGTTGACAATGTAATGAAGAATTGTAACACTATTACAAGTAAGATTATCTGCTGTGAAGACCCCATGATTCTCTGGGAGATTCAAGTCAGTGGTTCATGGAAGATTCCACATAGTAAAGATGCCAATTCTCCTCAAACTGACACAAATGTTTCACACAATTTCTATCCAAGTCCCAGCAAGAATGTTAGTAGATACAAGTTTATACTGAATTGGGCCTGGGAGGCGGAGGATCTAGAATGGCTACAACAATTCGGAAGGAAAGGAATAGAGCTGGAGGCGTCACTGTACCTGATGTCAAGGCTTAAGCTACGGTAACCAAGACTGTGGTGCTGACAGACACATAGATCAGTGCAACAGGACAGTGAACCCCGAAACACCCCACACATACGCCCACAGTTCTGTACCAGGTGTGGGGCCAGTTCTGTGAAGAATGGCCTGCTCACCCAGGCGTGCTCGAGCAGGTGAAGAGCCATCGGCCAAAAAAACCCACCAAAGAACTCTGACTTAACTTCACACCATGTATGAAAATTAACTCCAAATAAATCAGACTTAAATGAAAACTGTTAGACAACAATAAACTCTAAAAGACAATAGCAAAATCTTTGGCATATAGGGCTAGGGAAAGAATTCTTAGACTTGACAATAAACATACAATTCAAGGGGATTGAGAACTTTTGCTCTGAAAGACCACGCTGGGAGGGGGATGGGCTACAGGCTAGGACAGAATATTTGCAGGCAATGTGTCTAAGGACCAGCAGTATCAAGAGTAGGAAAGGAACGGCAAGGCTCAACCATAAAAAAAGAAACAATCTAATTACATACAAAATAGGCAAAAGGCACACATCTTTAGTCACTAGGGAAATGCAGATTCAAATCATGATGAAATATCACTACCCACCAATCAGAATGGAAATAAAAAACTTTGACAAAACCAAATGCTAGCGAGGCCGTGGAGAAACTGGATCCCTTGTATATTCCGAGTGGGAGTGTAAAATGGTGCAGCCTCGCTAGAAGACTGTGGTGGTTTCTTCAAAAATGAAACACGCCTTTACCGTACAACTCAGCAGTGTGCTCTTGGGCATTTATCCCAGGGAAAGGAAAGCTTGGGTTCCCACACAAATCTGTCTGCATATGTCTGTTACAGCTTTATTCGTAACAGCCAAAAACTGGAAATGCTCCGGATGATAGAAAAGAATTAACTATTGATACACTTAACCTACAGCAATTTTTAGAAAATTGTGCTGAAAGGAGCCAGTCCAAAAAGGTGACATGCTGTACGATTCCGTTTATATAACACGCTTCAAATGACAAAAATGATGGGGGGGGGGGGTGCAGGGGAGGGAGGTGGTTGAGGCTCTAAATGGGCACCTGAGGACTCCTGGGAGTTACTCGGTGCCTTGGCGGTGCCAACGTCAGTGTCCTGGCCGTGGCACTGAAATAGTTTTACAAGGTTTCACCAACCTCAGGATGAAGGGCACACAGGATCACTCTGCATTCTTTTTATAACTATCTCAAAAAGGTTAACTTAATGAAGAAATAGCTGCTAAAAGTAAAACTGCAAAGAAATGCATGAAACATCTAACTTAATGGAGATCTGCATTTAATTCCACTAACGACAAGGCAGGATCTAGAGGTTTTCCGACACAGATTCCCTGAACCCAGTAATCGAAGGCAGATACTCAGGGAGCACTGCTAAAATAAAAATGAAATAAAAGGTTTTTTAAATGTTTAAAAACCAAACCAGAACGTTATGCGAAGGAGGTTAGCGGAGCATTTACTTCTGAATCCTCTTCTCTATGACGGGCCTCACGGCGCTGATCCAGTCGTCCTGACTGCAGACCCCTGGAGAAAGGTGGAGATTCTCCGTCAACGAAAGTCAGCATCAGCACCCCTTCATACCTTTGGTCCAAAGTATCTCTTTTTATAAATAATTTAGGAAATTCAGGATGGTCAAAATCCTTTTAGCATAACTGTGTTTAGCTTCAATTCTTATCTAATGAAATCAATAAAAATACATACTTTTTTGCAAGTTAACTAAAAAATAAATAAATTGTGTAATCTATGGGTTAAGATGTCTTTCTCTTAGTAAAGGTTCCAACGGAATCGCAGTGATCAAGGTGCCCTTCCCACCTGCTAACTTCACAAAGGACTGAATGAAGAGCATGGGGTGTCCTGACAGCGCCCTACGGCGTTGTGGACGTCACGGTCGCCGTCCCCACCAACCTCTGTCGCATGGAGGCTAACAGAGTGAATCCCGTTTGCTCCTGGTCAGGAGGGAAACAGCAGGAACAGGAACCGGTTACCTAAGTCAATCGGTCCCTCCCGCAGTCCATCCAGTTCATAGAGTCTTCCGTTCACAGGAACGTAACTGACAAAGTGAAACGCATCTTCTTCTTTGGTTGGTGTCTTCGCATCGAATTCGAACATCTGCTGTCTGCAGTGAAGAAGGAAGCAGTGAGAGGCAATCAAGGCGAGAAGGACGCAGGGTCGACTCAGCACCCCGTCCCTCACCTCGCGAAGCTGTTGTGTACTTGTCGGATCACATCTGAGTTGCTCAGTGCCAAACCTTTCATCTAAAATAATTTGTAAAAGTCGCCCATTAAAACAAGAACTGTCACAAACAGAGCACTTTCGGAATGAGAAGGTGGTACTCACAGCTGCATCAAAGCTTTGTGAAAACTCTTTAAACTCTGACAAGGTCTCTCCTAAATGGACGTCTTGATGAGTACAGTTCAGCAGCACACTTACTATGGCTTGCGTAGCACAAGCATTATTAATGACCTACGAAACAGAAGTGGAGATACCATTGATTTGTTAGAAAACAGCCTGACCAGTGGTTGAGCATCCACCTATGAACCAGGAGGTCACAGTTTGATTCCCAGTCAGGGCGCATGCCTGGGTTGTGGGTTCGAATCCCAGTGGTGGGGAAGTGAGACCTCACCTTCCTCATCAATGAAATGGTAGCTAGGCAACAATGTTTTACAGAGAAGCACTACCAAACTGTCCTTCCTGGATCTTCACACGCACTGTGATTGCTAGAAGATAATTTCTCCCTCCACATTTTATTCCTGTGACCCAGACACACATCTCCAACCAGAGCCTCTGATTAGCCTCAGTCTGCCAGTGTCACTGTCTCTCTAAATGGATGCAACTGTTTGGTGAGCTCAGTAATTTTGGAGAATGTAAAGGGCGTCCTACGACAGAAGTTGTGTGCTGCTACATTACAAACACATGGGGAAGTAAGTCCTGTTTATAAGAAAGACTGTTCACGAGACTTCGGAGTTCGCACGGACCACACCTGCTTGGCAAAGAAGATTGTGTCGAGTCTGGAGTCCTGAACCACAGAGCCTGCTGGTTCTTCTCCCGGCTGCCACTTGAAAAGAAAAATTAGCCCGTGAACCGGCCTACAAAATAAAACACAAATTAGTGACACCACAGCCTGCTGCTGCTTTTAACACATTTGGCAGTATATTACATATTGCCTCCAGCCAATGCAAATGAAGTAAGTTCAAAATTCTTTTAAGGTTTCTATTGCTCCTCAGTCGCTAGAATGTTGCCTGAGAAAGGCTAATAAAACTTTAAGTTACATCAGTTAAAAAAGAACTATAGCCCTAACTGGTTTGGCTCAGTGGATAGAGCGTCAGCCTGCAGACTGAAGGGTCCCAGGTTCGATTCCAGTCAAGGGCATGTACCTTGGCAGCTGATCAATGTTTCTCTCTCATCAATGTTTCTAACTCTCTATCCCTCTCCCTTTCTGTAAAAAAATCAATTACACACACACACACATAAAGAAAAAAGAACTATAGTGAAGGGTTTGCTTTCAAATCTGTGGATTATTCATATCTATCTTGTACCACTTAATTTAAACAAAGGAAGTAAGAACAAAGCCAAACTAGAAGCTGCCAACCTAGACTGAACTCCAACACATATGAATAAAGTTCAGCTAGGATGTCAGCAGATCAGTGGCTGATAGCACGTGCATTATGAAATGCAGAGTCACTCGGTGTCATTCTCGGACGCATGCACCCTCACGCTGGTGTGAATGGAAGCTGTCATCTGGTTCCAGAGGGAGTCACCACTTTCCTGTCACCACTTTCCTGAAGGAACTGTTGTGGCTCAGGAAACATCCAGGCGGCCCTCGAGGATTCTCTCCGGTCTCTTTCCCAACTGCCTGCCATGCAGTAAGTCTCTCCTCTCCTTTGAAGCCAGTTCCAAGGCGCATCTTTAATTAACCTTCTCTGACCACTCAGTCGAAACTGATCTCTTTTCCATCTACAGCGACTGCGCTTTTTGTGGGGAAGCAAACCATCCCCTTCTTACTATGAAAACAGAGGCCATATCCCAGTGGTCCCCGCTGTCCCTGTTAGAAGCCAACTTGCCTCCAGCCAAGAACTTGCCCACTGGTGAGAACTCCCCTGGCCCTCCCTCGCAATTCAGGGGTCAGCACTTGGGGGTAACAAGGTGGGCGGTGAGGAGAGACTCAGAGAGGTGGTTGTACTCAGGGTGGGCGAAGAGGAAGGTACTTCCTGGCACCCGCATGTGGAATCTGGACCGCAACCTCCCAGAAGCACTATGATAATGTGTAGACAAGCTTGCATTACTATTAATATGCATTATGAAATATGCTTTTGTACATGTCTCTTATGCTAAAAACGTGTTCCATGTTCTAATCCACGATCTAGATGTGAATGTTGTAGAAATCAACCACTTGCTTTGTTGACATGGGATTACAGGGACTTAGTTTTTAATCCCTTGCAAGCGACTTATCTAGAAGCCTCAGGTTCACAGTTATAAAAGGATAGTAGTAATTCGTATCTCACAGCACTGAAAAAACTTTAAAGAGATCGTGTATTCAGCCTAATGTAGTCCAAGAAAAATAGAGAAATGTTTGCTTACGTGGAGGCAATTTTTAAGACAGCTAATATTATTATACTCACTTTAATTTTTCAAAATTCTCAGGTTCTAAACTCCATATCTCTTCTACCTGGGCTCCTCGGCAACCTGCAGTAAGAAATTATTTCTTTAGAAAACAAAGTATGGACTCATTTTCCTCCAGCATTAAATATTAACTACAAGGTGTGCACATTTGGGATGATTAGACATGAGAAGTTAAAATGATAAAACTGACCAAGGTCACAGCCAAACCCTAGTCCATCCTGTACCATTTTCTAATCATCTGCAGTGCGAGTGTTTGCCTTTATAACTTAGAAGTTTCCAGAGCGTGCCTCCACGGACACGCCACCCACGTCCGCGCCTTCTCCATGCCTTCTGCATCCACTTTTTTTGCTCAGTCGCTAAGCTCTCCCCGCTCTGCCCTTGGCCCTCTTTTTTTTCTTACTGTACATTTTTTAAGTGCTAAGAAATAACTGCCACTAACAGCGACATTTCCTGAATTTTTATTCTATTCTATTTTCAACTACCTCAGAGTATTTCATAGAATTTACCGGTGAAACCATTTTGGCTGGAGTTGTCTCTGTGAAGATTTTAAATTACAATTTCAATTCCTTTAATAAGTAAAAGGTTAAAGCAGTGGTTCTCAAACTTCTGGCCCTTTAATTCAGTTCCTCATGTTGTGGTGACCCCAACCATAAAATTATTTCCGTTGCTACTTCATAACTGTAATGTTGCTACTGTGATGAATCATCATGTAAATATGATATGCAGGATGGTCTTAGGTGACCCCTGTGAAAGGGTCGTTCGACCCCCAAAGGGGTCGCGACCCCCAGGTTGAGAACTGCTGGGTTAAAGGGTTACCTATTTTTCTTGATGGAGCTTTGGTAATTTGTGTCTTTAAGAGTATGTGTGTATTTCATTTAAGTTGTCAAATCTACTGGTGTAAAGATGCTTATAATATCCCCTTACTATCCATAAATTCTGTGGTGCTATCATCTCTCTCCTTGCTGGTATTGGTCGTTCGTGTGTCCTGTCCTCTTCTGATCCGTCTGGTTAGAAGTTTATCCATCTATTGATCTTTGAAAAACCGGCTTTTGGTTTCATTTATTTTTCTTGATTTTTGTTTTATTTTTTAATTTACTGGGGTGACATTGGTTCATAGGATCACATAGGAGGTTTCGGGTGTGGGTTCATGTTGCAATATCTGTGTAGTGCATGGTGTGCCCACCACCCAAAGCCAAAACTGATGGCTGTACCTCCTCCTCTCTAACCCATACTCACATCACGCCCGTCACCCAGGCTCTGACCCTTCTCCTCGCACTCCGTTCCGGTCCACACCACACACTACATCTCTCTGTTCTAACAGACGTGACGTGGACATTCAAATCCCTTTGACAGCGAAGCCCCCCGCGACCACAGGGCGACACACACTATACAACAGAGCGTACAGTGTGGCCTCGGTGTATCCTTTCAGCTTCGGACGCAAGTAAATACCCTGCCGTCTGGTAGGTTATGTGTTAAGTCACTTTGCCAGCTGCTCCCTGAGCCACGCGCTCGACAACACTGCACGACGGTTTATTCCCATTGAACATCCTCACGCGCCCAGCCTGGCCCAGCGGACACAGCTGGGTCCCTGCCCGGGGCACACGCCGGGTTGGGGCGCCGTAGGAGGCGTGCAAGAGGCGGCCGATCCGTGCTTCTCAGTCTCTCCCTCCCTCCCTCCCTCTCTGAAGTTAACAAAAACATATTTAAAAAAAAAACAAAAAACCCTCCAGCGCCTACAAGGGCACCTCACACATCGTGGGTCCCCAACCTGCGCTTGGGAAGTGACATGCCAAATACCCAGCTTTGCACGGGGGACGGCGTCGCCGGCGTCTAACTTCCACCCCGAGTACAAGTTTTGACGTCACAGATAGAATGACGAATATTCCAGGAGATGTGACAGGTCAACAACAACAACAACAACAAAAAAAAAACAACACGCACTGCCCCACCAAAAAAATAAAAATAAAAAAAAGGGGCGAGGAACAAGAGGAGCGGGAACCAGGACGAGCTGTCCAGTGCGCTGGCTGCTCCGGGTGGACGACGCGGCCCCGAGGCGCCGAGCACCGGGCAGGAAGAACCTGCGAGGATCCGGGGCACCGGGCACCGAGGCACCGAGCACCGGGCAGGAATAAACTGCGAGGATCCGGGGCACCGGGCACCGAG
>PVJC01020393.1:0-29222 GCA_004026665.1 Murina feae
CTCCATCTTGGCTGGGTTAATTTGCATACAGCCGCTCTGATTGGCTGGTGGGCATGGCTGTGAGCAGAGGCTCAGCCAGCCTAGGCAGGCAGTTGCAACAGAAGCCTTTGGTTTGTGGCTGGGTTAATTTGCATACAGCCACTCTGATTGGCTGGTGGTAACGGTCAAATTTGCATGTTTCTCTTTTATTATATTAGATCTGTCTGATGGTATTGATGTTATCCCAATTTTTGGAAGAGAAAGCAGTAGCTTTGAGAGGTAAAGAAACTTGCACACCTAATGGCAGTGTTGGGATTTCAAACTACACAAAAGTTCTGCTCTTTAATTTTTTTGTGCTATTACCATAATATAGCTGTATCTATACATAGATTTCTTTTTAAGGGGTTGCTGTTACAAGTAGTGTATCCTATCTAATAAAAGAGTAATATGCAAATTAGGCATCATTCCATCACAAAGATCGCCGCCCTATAGCCACAAGATGGTGGTGCCCAGTCTAACTCAGGCCCCCGCCACTGAAGTTGTCAGGCAGGGGCCTTAGGAGCAGAACAGGCAATCAGAGGGGGCTGGGGGTCCCCTGCCCAGGCCAGATGTCTCAGGCATGGGCAAGGGTGGAGCTGGTGATCAGAGGGTGCAGGGGCAGAGCTGATGATGGGAGGGGTATGAGGGTGCCCTACCCAGGCATAAGGCCCGGGCCAAAGGCCTCAGGCCTGGGCAGGGGCAAGGCTGGTGATCGCAGGGTCCTGGACTCCGCAGAACCAGCAATTGGAGGGGCAGGGGCAGAGCCTGCAATCTCAGGGGTCTGGGCACCAGTGGAGCCAGAAAAGCAGGGTCCTGGGGGTCTCCTACCCAGGCTTGTAGCCTTGGCCAGAGGCTACCAGTGGGGCAAGGGCAGAGCCGGCAATGGCAGATGGCAGGATTAGAGCCAGTGATCACAGAGGCCTGGGCTCTGTGAAGCCGGCAGTCGGAGGGGCTTGGGGGTCCTCTGTCCAGGCCTTCAGCCTTAGGCAGAGGCCGTATACCTGGGCAAGGTCAGAGCTGGCAATTTCAGGCGTCTGGGGGGAGGTGGGGGAGTACCCTGCCCAGGCCTGCATCCTCAGGGAGAGGTTACAGGCCTGGGAAAGGGTGGAGCTGGGACTGGAGAGGCAGGGGTGGAGCCGGTGATTGGAGTGAACTATAGAGGAAACACCTTTTCTGACCACTCATTGGCTAAGCTTTCTGTATGCCACTGGTAATATTCTTAGTAACTTGGGTAATAAGAATCCAAAAAGGCGATCTAGGGTTTTTCCACCACACTCCTGGAGAAAAAAAATGAAATGAAGGTCCATTGCTGGAGGGCTAAGAAATGTCATATCCTGCCCTAGCCAGTTTGGCTCAGTGCATAATGCCTCAGCCTGTTGAATATAGGGTCTGGGTTCAATTCTGACCAAGGGCATGTACCTAGGTTGCAGGCTTCCCCTGGCCGGGGGCCCAGGTCAGGGCATATGCAGGAGGCAACCAATTAAAATGTTCCTCTCATTTTGATTTTCTCTCTGTTTTTCTCTTCTCTTCCACATTCTCTAAAAATCAATGGAACTATATCCTCAGGTGTGGATAAAAAAAAAGAAAGAAAGAAATGGCATATCCTATGAAAGACGTATGTTGGAAATGCCTAAAGAAAGTTGTCATTTCTTCATGGTGAAGTGACTGGAGTCCGTGTTGATGAAAACACCTTGGTGGCTGCAGTGACTAGCAGTGGTTGCAGCAGTGTGGTGATGGGGCTGGTGGCTTCCCTTGATTAGCCTGGTTGCCTCCCACAAAGGGAGGCTAGACGTTGGCTTAGGCCCGCTCCCCAAGGGAAGCAGGAAATGTGCTTAAGCCATCAGTAGGACACCCCCTGAGGGCTCCCAATATGTGAGAGGGGGCAGGCTGGACTGAGGAATCCCGCCCCGGTGCACGAATTTCATGCACTGGGCCCCTAGTATAGTATATAAGTGATTTCTATTACATGGCATACCTGTTTCTGATGTCATTTAAAAAAACAACAATGAACAAGCAATTTGTCTCTTTTGTCTTCTCCAAATGAGATTCAATTCAAACTGACATCTATTATGATTATTATGGTTATAGTTTAAAAATAAATTAAAGTATTAATCATGTTTTAATATGTTAATGATTTAAATACATACCTCTCTTTGTGACCAGAGTTACTTATTTTAGGATTTTTATACCATATCATGTAGCTAAAGCTGTGATCAAATAACCAGTATTATTTTTATGAGTTGCTTATTTGCCTTGGTAATATAGAAGCATGAAAACATTTTAAGTACATTTTCATTTCTGTGAGGTAAATATATATCATATGTATGTTTATCTGTGGGTGTGTGAGTTTAAATTTTAATTAGACTTTGTTGCACATGTACAAAACTATCAATTTGCCATTCTTCCTGAGTATTTTCGTAGTCAATGAAGAGTTAATTTGATCAGTGGGGCCTCAGAATTTAATTTTAAATTATAATCAGCCATACTTGTGTCTATGGTAAGCACTGCTGGGATTCAGTAGCATCTTTATTTTTCATTTACACTTTCATTTCTATGGTCTCATCTTAGATGTTACTCTTACGGTATGGAGAAAGATATGTTGAGGTGGGTAATTTTTGATAATTTTCTCAGTGCTGCATGGTGTCAGAAGTATAATTTAAGCTGTTGATGACAATGGATCCTTAGTTCTCTCTAGTAAATCATTGTTTGCAAATATGTCCATCAGATCTATAAGAATTTTTATTTCGTCTTTTTATATTAATGGTAAAAAGTAAGTCCTATAGGTAAAACTAATTTCAGGTAATAATGCCCCATTGGAATAACAATTTCGTAGAATTGGACTTGGTTTCTCAAGCCAGTGTTCCTCAAAGCAGGTTCCAAATGCATTCCCCTCACCCAGGTCGTTTGAAATAAATATTCACTGGTTTGGGGCACAGAGAGGCCCTAGGCATACAGAATGAATAAGACATTGTCTTACCTTCAAGAAGAAATACACTGCCTAGTAGCAGAACATACATGAAGAATTTTATTACGGTGTGATAGCTGTCACAGTAGACAGGTCTTCCAGGTACAGAGGGCACACTGATTGAAGAGGAAGCATGGAACAAAGGTGACTGGAGAATGCTTCTCAGGAAACTAATGTGTAAGGTGGGTTTTATAAGACAGATGTGTCTTCAATCACAATGGAATATAGGTGGGAGTTTTCCTGGACTCCTGGCAAAGCAAACACAGTGTTTAGGAAACTTCCACATAGAAGAAGAATCCACATATTATCACAGAAGGTAATTTTAAACACAATTGTAGTAATTCAAACCTTTAACAAGTAGTACTTTCAGTGATCTAAGTTTCCAAACATCTTTGCTTATTGCTAAGCATTAATGGTGGTACTAATGAATGATAAAATAACTAAACAGCAGGCAGTAATAGGGAAATTGAAGGATAAGAAGCTTGGATTATCTGCCAACTTTTTATTTACAACTTAATTATAACTAACTGAAAGTTTAGCTATGTGTTGCTTAAAGTATAAATTCTGTGCAAGATTTATTTATGTAACACATTTATATTGAACCTGTATCCTTACTTTAAAATTGACGATCCTCCCTTTTCAAGACAGGAAACGAAGGTACAGAGATGAAGTAATTTCCTACCCTTACTCGAGTAAATGGAGGAGCCAGCATATGTTTTGATTCCAGAGCCTGTGCTTAAAGAAGTTGTGAAAAGATTAATGGGTACCCCGTGGTAGAGGTGAGAGACAGGCAGGAAAGGAGGCTGGATGTTTGGCTGAAGAGGTGGGAGAGAGTGATTCTAGAGGATCAGAGTTCTTGTTTGTTTTTAAGATGGGTAATGCTTAGCACTCGTAAATTCTCATATAAACAAGTGAGCAAAGGCAGGCAATTAGAAGATAGAGGTGACAGATGGAATTATCTATAGTGAAGGTTCTGAGAATGTTAAGACGGGATGGGACAACTTCCAAGAAGGAAAGAGATGTGTGAAGTGCAGATGCAGGTGCGTTAAGGCTGGTGTTGGGAATTTAGCAGTGGCTAATATACCACGTGTATCAGTCTGTTGGGCTACTTTGCTTGTGCTTTCACTATCTCTGTGTTACATACCTGAAAAGAACAACCACATATAGTAGTTCAGAAGTGCTCATGGAATTCATCCCAACTGAAGAGGATGGGATGCGTTGGTATTTGGGAGTCTTAAGGGAGAAAGTTGAGACTGCATAGTACAAGAGGGAAATGAAATAATACTCTGTTCAGTTGTTTAAAGGGAAGTGGATAGTGGAAGCCACTTAGCACAGTCTTAAGCCTGGGTCTAGGAAAAGGTGCAGCAAGAAGCACAAACTGTCTTCGCCATTGTGCTCAGTGGTTAGAGTCCCAGCTTGCACACTGAAGGGTCTCGGGTTCAGTTCCCAGTCAAGGGCAAACACCATTTTGTGGGTTCCCACTCTGCCCCCAGTTGGGACAGGTGCAGGAGGCAGTCAGTCTATATGTCTTTCTCACATCAATGTTTCTCTCTCTCTTTCTCACCCATCCCCTTCCTCACTTCTACTCTCTGAAAAGCATGGAAAAAAATATTCTCAGGTGAATATTAACTAAAAAAAAAAAAAAAAGCAGCACAAACTAAGCCATCGGAAGAGGAATTGAACTGAGAGAGACGTACCTTTTACAACTCAACTACCTTAAAGGAAGTTAAAACCTAATATCCACGAGAATAGTGAATGCATCACACTTAAAGAATCTAATTTTTTTTCTGAGAGCTTTTAAATGTAAGAACTTTTCAGATCACTAAATTATTAGAATTCTAAAACTGAAAGATCTTTATATACTGTTATTGTCCGTTTAATAGAGAGGTTAAGTGACTCATCCAAAATCTGAAACAGCTTTTGTTGGCAAGGTCCAAACTCAATCTTAATTCACAGTTTTTCCACCACACCATGCTGCCTCCCATTTCAGCAACTTATTAAAACTGTTCTTGCAAGATTCTTAGTGTATTTGATGATTGCCATCACGCCTGGCCCTTGCCTCTCTAAACTTTTTTTCTGTTCTCCAGACATTTATCTATTCTTCCTATTTTGTGTTTTTTAGACTCTTCACTATGCTAAGTGACTCTCTTCTGAGTTGTCAACATTTAATTTATGTTTCTCTTCAAGTACCTATGCTAGATTGTCAGCTACTTGATCTGCAAAACATCTGTTGGATGAAACCATTAACTTTAATTTGCTTCTCAGTAACTATTTAGACATAGTGGAGTAAATATTCTCAGTGGATATGCTATTTTCTTCTTACTATTTTAATTACCTAATTTTAAAATTATACCAGGATATCCTTTTTCAATTTCAATTTTAACTTCAATTTTTTTTTCATTTAGGAATACTTTCAAGAAAACCTTTTACAGTCTAAAGATTTAGGTCATTATTCTCAGAATGTAAACAGACTGGCTGTTCCAGAGGGAATTTGGTGAACAAATGCATCAGTGACATTTCATATTTTTCTGAATTTCTGTTTTTTGCTTTTGGTGGATTGAATCAATTTGCAGAACAAATTCAATTTGCAGAAACTGAATATATTATATGAGTTGAAAATAAATGTTTAATAACTTAGACTTATACTCCTGGATATGAATTTTATTAAGTTTTCATAGGAACAGATAGGTAGGATGAGGACCAAATTAGGTAACTGTCAGTTAAGGGGGGAATGTTTACTTGAACCTCAAAACACGATAAGAACTAAGGATTTCTGAATCTAAGGTATTTTGCATGTGTGTCCTTTAATAGGTCTGCTTAGAGCTCATTTTCTTTAACAGTACAATGAAGAAGTTTATCCATGCATGCATGCAGGAATCATTACAACAACCCTACTACTCACCAGGAACTGGGGAGGATCATTCCACTTCTAACCTTCTTCCATTCTCTTCTGCTCCCCTGTTAAATGTTAACAACTAATGTGAATTTCTGAAAAAGCACTCTTGGGTCAAAGCAGAACCTCTTATAAGCCAAACAACTAGTTTGCAACCTCTGCTCTAAAGGGAACAATGTCTTCCCGGCCAGTGTGGCTCAGTGGCTGAGTGTCAGCCTATGAACCAGGAGGTCTTGGTTTGATTCCTAGTCAGGGTACGTGCCCAGGTTGTGAGCTCCATCCCCAGTGTGGGGCATGCAGGAGGCAGCCGATCAATGATTCTCTCTCATCATTGATGTTTCCATCTTTCCTGCTCCCTTCCTCTCTGATACCAATAAAAAACTATATATATATTTAAAACTATATATATATTTGTGACATGAATCCTTGGAACCTCTCCTCTCCCCTCCTGCAATCACTGCCATTTTTACCCTGGCTCTGAAGACATTTGAGGGTAAATGTCTGGTTCCGAAGACATTGAAGGAGGAAGAACAACAAAAGGGAGGCGGAAACTTATTTGGCTGAGTTGCATTACCTTAACTCTTCTACTCTTTTTTTTTTTTTTTTTTAAATATGTTTTATTGACTTTTTACAGAGAGGAAAGGAGAGGGACAGAGAGTTAGAAACATCGATCAGCTGCCTCTTGCACACCCCCCACTGGGGATGTGCCCGCAACCCAGGTACATGCCCTTGACCGGAATCGAATCTGGGACCCTTCAGTTCCAAGGCCGACGCTCTATCCACTGAGCCAAACCAGTCAGGGCAACTCTTCTACTCTTTGAAAGGAAAAACATTAAACAAATAAAAGTCCATTTTCCTCTGAGAAACATTTTTTTGGGTAAGTTTATGTCAAGTGATAACAGCTCAATTTGATTTCAAGAATTAACTTTACCACTCTATTGAAATTTATTACAAATATCTTCCTAAAATTATCAGAGTAGTGGATACTTGTGTTTTTCACAGGTGCAGCAAACTTTAACATGTAGAAGTTTATGGTTTTATAGATAAATGGATTTGGAATTTTTTCCTCTAAGGCCAAATTGCTTGATTGTCTCAGAATTAAACTTAGACCCCCAAGCTATAATTCTACAGTCAATTCAGTGGCAAATACATTTGTTATTCAAGAGAAATTTTCTGATTCATTTTTGTAGAACAATAAAAGAAAAAGCTGGTGGGCAATTGGCAATTGTAAGCAAGACCTGATGCATTGTTATAGAAAGCAAGAATATTATGTCATCTAATAAAAATTTCTAGTTATATATGTCATCTTCCTATAACCTTGTTTTAAATGTTTAATATAAGATCTTTTATACACACACACACACACACACACACACACACACTAGTGGTCCAGTGCACGCATTTGTGCACATTGAAAGGAAATTAATTAGAAGAAATATTTTAATATCGCTATTTGCCCTTTCTCTATAAGTGTCAGAGGTGAAAAATAATGTATAAATTGATTAATAAGTAAACAATAACAACATGATATAACACAAAGACATGAAATTAAAAAGAAACGTTAAAAAAACATTGGGAAAAAAAAGAAGAAAAAAAACATTAATAGAAACATGACTGATAAATTGATTAAACTTATTCTAATATCTCCCTGTACACCACATTAAGAGTAAAAACACTTTCAGAGTGCTTGACTAATTTCCCTTGTGATGAAGTATTTACAAATGTATCCTTAATGCTCTGATACTAATAAAAAACTCGAGAGAAAGCAACATGTAAATGACCATGTCCGAAAATGGGTTTAGGTAGGAATATTCCTACTCTGTCTAGAGTTTATCCTTGTGATTTATTAATATTTATTGCAAATGCTGGCATCATGGGAAATTGTCTTCAAATTACTTTATTTTTTAAAATTATTTTATTGATTTTTTTACAGAGAGGAAGGAGAGAGATAGAGTTAGAAACATCAGTGAGAGAGAAACATTGATCAGCTGCCTCCTGCATACCCCCTACTGGGGATGTGTCCGCAACATGCCCTTGACCAGAATTGAACCTGGGAGCCTTGAGTCCACAGGCCGAAGCTCTATCTGCTGAGCCAAACCAGTCAGGGCTTCAAATTACGTTAAATGGGAGGCCAGTGTCAGACGGGGACAAATTAGTTCTTGGAATCCAAACAACCTCTCCTTCTGCAGATCCTGTTCATACTTCAGCTTCAATTATGTTAGGTTGCAATCTTTCTATAATAAATCTAGTACCATTACAAAGACCCCATTTACTCTTAACACATTTTTTGCGTGAAACAAGTAAAATCGGATCCACTAGGGAGACTGTCAATGGAAATGAGGAAACATACATTGGAACCTCTAGTTGGAACTGGCAAAAATAAAAATGTTTTACGTCGTTGTCGTATGTGTGCCGCTCATAAACTACGCAGTGAAATGCGTAGTACGTGCAAGTTTTGTAATGTACCCCTGCACAAAGGAAAGTGTTTCGAATGCTACCACACAGTGAAGCACTATTAGGTTATAGTTTTTTTTATAAGATCTGTTGAAAATTTCAAAAATATATTGTAATTTTGTATAAATAAAATTATTTTGATTGTGAAAGAATTTTTTTTGTATGTTTACCTAGAATGTAGTAATTTTGTGTACATAAAAAATACAATAACACATATTTTGCAAAGTAAATAAATGGAGACCTCTTTTTTAACTAAAACACTGAAAGTTTCATAGAAAAATATCAAATAGATTGAAAGATATGAATATTTTACAGAAAGTCTAATTTTGGTGAGAAAATGTCAAAAAAGCCCTGTGTTATGATGCGATTTGGCGGGAAAATGCCTGATTACAAAGTGTTAAGATGTCTTGGTAGCATGATGATTTCACTTTCAATTATAATTTATGACATGGCATTCCCGAAGGAGTAATATTATTAAGAAATTCTATGAGAGCTTTATATGTATCACATATGTGCGAGTCAACATTTGTCTTTAAATTGCCAGTGCGCCTCATATACTAGTATACTGGCTGGTTGTATAGACAGACGGTCGGTTGGTTACTTAGCCTTTTTTATATATCTAGGCGCGCGTGTGCGTGTACATGCGTGTGCGCGCGCACACACATAAGAATAATATAATGAACTTTTGTATTGTTTATATATATATAACCTAATAAAAGAGTAAAATGCTAATTGCATCACTCTGCTACATCCCAAGCCACGCCCACCAGCCAATCAGAGCAACTATAGGTAAATTAACCCAACCAAGAGGGTGGCCAGCAGCCACAAGCTAGAGCAAACAGCAGGTTTCATTGCCCCAGTGATGGAGGAAGCTGCTTGCCTAGACCGGCTGTGGCCTCTGCTCAAGGCAACAAAGTTTCAATTATAGAAGCCACAGAGCTGGAGCAAGCAGCAGGCTTCATTGCCCTGGCGATGGTGGAAGCTGCCTGCCTAGGCCAGCTGTGGCCTCCACTCAAGACAACAAAGTTTCAATTATAGAAGATAAATAAACCTCAGATACCTGCTTCCAGCCAGGCTCACTGGGAGCTTGGGTGCTGGGGGCTGTGGCCAGCCTGCAAACAGCCCTCAGCCCCTCACCCAGAATGGCCCCACCCTCATGGGTTGAGGGTCCCTGCTGGGGGGCGTGGCCAGCCTGAAAATGGACCTCAGCCCCTCACCCAGGCTGGCCAGGCACCCAAGCAGGGACCCCACCCTAAAGGGTCTGTGGCCAGCCTGCAAACAGCCATCAGCCCCTTACCCAGGTTGTACAAGTACCCCAGCAGGAACCCCCTCCCTGAAGCAGATGTGGCCAGCCTGAAAACGGCCTTCAGCCCCTCACCCAGGCTGGCCAGGAACACCAACGGGGACCCCACCCTGATCTGGGACACCCTTCAGGGCAAACCAGCTGGCCCCCACCTATGCACCAGGCTTCTATCCCATATAATAAAAGGGTAATATTCAAATTGACCCTAACAACAGAACGACTGGGAATGGCTGGTCACTATGACACACACTCACCACCAGGGAGCAGACGCTCAATGCAGGAGCTGCCCCTGGTGGTCAGTACACTCCCACAGGGGAAGCTCTGCTCAGCCACAAGCCAGGCTGATGGCTATCAGTACAGTGGTGGTGGTGAGAGCCTCTCCTGCCTCCTCAGCAGTGCTAAGGATGTCCGACTGCAGCTAAGGCCTGCTCCCCGCTGGCATGTGGACATCTCCCCGAGGGCTCCCCGGCTGCCAGAGGGATGTCTGACTGCCAGCTTAGGCCCAGTTGCCCAGGGAATGGTCCCAAGCCAGCAGGTGGACATCCCCCAAGGGGTTCCAGACTGTGAGAGGGCACAGGCTGGGCTGAGGGAGCCCCCTGAATGCATAAATTTTTGTGCACCGGGCCTCATATATATATATATATATAAAACAGCTTTGATGTTTACCAACCCTCAGTAGGTTCCCCAAGCCCTATCCTCCCACTAGATTTTTGGTTTTTAAATCAAATGCTTTTAAATACTGTGTGCTTGTATGTATGTACTCATCTTAGTTATATGGAATTGTAACCATAGATTATTTTTATAACTGGATGTAGACATTGTGAACAAGTTTTTAAAGTGACCCTTGGGGTCTCATTTATAGAAAAGTAGGAGCTCTCTAGCACTTATGATTAACTAAAGTGAAGAAGACTCCTATACTAGTAAATTTTGGGAGGAAAGTGTCTATCAATTCCTTTGTTTTTATCCAGTCATAAAATATTTATTCATGACACAACAGTTTATTCATACATATGTGCAAGTGTACCTGTCTGAATACTGAATAAATAAGGTAATTCATGTTTTTATTTACTTTTAATTCCATCTGAATTTGCATCCAGTTCAGTCTTTTGCAGGCAAGAATATTTATTGAATTATCACTTAGCCTAGAGACTCTGCTAAATTGTTTACATGCTTTATTGAATCCTCTTAATAATCTTGAGACATATACTATTGTCTAGGTTTTGTAATGAATAAACTGGGCTCAACAAATTTAATGTTTCTCATCCAGATAATGGCAGAACCCTTATTTGAATAGTTTATCTTAAGAACTAATGTCTTTTTGTCATACCTCAATGCCAAAGACTCTGTTGAGAGTTGTCTGGTCAGTGTAAGTATAGCACTTTCTGTTTATAAGCTCACAGTTTTAGACCCATACTTGCTTGTAGTACAGTGAACTCTAATACCATAATCTACTATATTAATATTGATGATATTTCTCATTATAACTTGTCATGAAACCTAATTTACAAGTATTTTGTGTACCACTTTCTTAGTTGTGAATTATAAGCAAGAACTATTCCTGGTCTGAAGATTGTTCCCTCTAACCTTTTCTTTCCCAAGACTCAGGTAGTGTGCTCACAGGCATGCCCTGATTAGTACCTAGTCAAGGAGGGGACCCTCTATAGATCTCTGGAGCTCTCTCTGGTCAGCTTTTTCCTCCTCGGTACTCTGCCCCGTGAAATTTGGTCTCCTCTTGGAGTCTTTCTCCGGGTGTAAGCTTTGGCACTTTTAGAGCTCACATTCTTTGATTCCAGTCTTTCAAGAATCACTGCCCTTTGTTGCCTCATGTCCAATGTCTTAAAAGCCATTGTCTAATTTAATTTGCACTTTTTTGGGTTGTTTTAGGTAGGTGGATAAATCTAGTCTTCATCTTTGAACTCTTTCTACAATTTTAAGAATAATATAAAGATGCCCTGCCAAAGTGGCTCAGTGGGTGAGTGTTGACCTATGACCGGGAAGTCATGGTTCAACTCCCAATCAGAGCGTATGCCCAGGTTGCGGGCTCGATCAACAATATGGGGCGTGCAGGGGGCAGCTGATCAATGATTCTCTCTCATTGTTGTTTCTATTTCTCTTTCCCTCTCCCTTTTTAAAATAAAAAACATGTGAAAGGAATAATATAAAAGCAATAAGAGAAGGCTCTAAAGCTTTATTGCTTCAGTCTAAATGGTGTTTCTTCCACTTACTAGCTATTTGACTTGGAGCAAGTTACTTAAGCTCTCTGTGTCTTAACTTCTTAATCTGTTAAAGGGAAATAATATTACCTATATCATAGGGCATTTGTGAGGATTAAGAGTTAGAATATGTGAAATACTTCAAAAATTAACTGGCATATAAACTCTCAATAAATGAGTTTTTATTATCATAGAAAAATTTTAATGCAAAAAAATTTTATCACCCCGTGGTGATAAAAACTGCTGTTCTTTTGGAGTGTGGGACATCTTTATTTCAGTATCAGTTCTACCACCATTGTGGCCTTAATTAGCCTCTATTAATCTTAATTTGCTCATTACAAAAATGAAATTACCTATTCATTAAGTAGTTGTATGGTTGAAATAAAATGAAACTTGTAGAGTGTTTGGCACAGTGCCTGGCACAGATTAGGTGCTCACTGGTTATTGTGATTTTGATTATCTACTGCTGCATAACAACGTGCCACAAAGTTTAGTGGCTAAAAATAGCAGTTATTGTTTTGTTATCTTGAGCGGTTCAGAGATTGGGGTGCTCTCAGCTCAGCAGTTCTCACTTGGGGTCTCTCAGACACTTGCAGTCAGACACCAGCAGGGCTGCAGTCATCTTGAAGCCTGTCATTGTCATATGCCTGGCAGTTGATCCAGGCTCTTGACTGGAATCTCAACACTTCCTCAGTGCGTGGTGACTGAATTCCAAGAGCAAGAATCTCTACAGGTTTAGGCAGAAGCTTGAAGTCACCTAGTGTTACTCTGGCTGTAGTTATAGACCCACCTAATTTTAAGAGGACTATCCACATTACCTTACAAGAACATTGCGTGATGGGAGATATTGATGCAGTCATTTTTAGACAATACAGCCTGTCATAGTTAGATATTATTCATGTGCATGTTTGCATATGTGCAAACACTTTACATAAATTTTTGGTCCCCCCATTTATACACTTTATAATTTTACCTGTACTTTTTACAAGCTCTGTTGTCCATATCTAAAGTACCTTGTGGCCAGCAGGGGGTGTTGGCATTCTTCTAGCTTCCAGTTGAGACCTATAAATCATTAATCTTTCATCAGAATGCAAATTTTATCCTTTGAGGCCAATGACATCAATTCTTTCTCATTGCTGTCGTTTATGAACACATTGATCACTCCTCTGTGTTTCTGCATGGTGTGTACACGAGGGTGAAGTGGAGGTCTTGGCAAACCATCTTAGAATTCTGCTTGCCACAAGCTCCTTGAGGAATTTTTTACTTTAGTTATTGTACTTTCCAATTCTAGAATTTTCCATTGGTTATTTTTTATAATTTTTATATTTTTATTAAGATGTCCAAATTGAGTAATAGTCATCATATTTTCCTTTAACTCTTTTGAACGTATTTATAATAGCTACATTGACTTTTATACCTGCTAAATTCACCAGCTGGGCCCACTCCATTTTTATTAACTGATTTTTTTTTCCTGCTTGTTTATTTTTATGTCTAGTACTTTGTGTTTGAAAACTACATTTTACATAATACATTATAGCAGATCTGGATTCTGTTTTATAATCTTTGTTCCCTACAGTATGCAGACAATAATATCTCTGTTCAGTGTTTTTATTTTTTTTAGCCTACATTCCTATGGGTTGTCCCTCTGTCTACATAGTGCATTAGCCAATGAGTTGGGTGGAGATTATGCTTAAAAGTCTTGAGCCCTTAAGGCTTCCACCTTCTGTTTAGTAATTTGTATGTGGGTTGAGGTTCTCATTCAAAGTTGCAGTCATTTCTCAGCCTTTCTTAGTTTCACTTTACACCAGGCTCTCTGAAATTTCTCCTGTGCATGTGTTTGTAGTTTTCAAGTCAGTGAGAGCCGATCTCAGCCCTTCCATGACTTTCTTATTTCTAAGATACCCCATTTCATTTCTATTTTGTCTTCTGCTTATCCCAGCTGGGATCACAACCTTGGATGTAGTAGAGCTGCGGATTTGCTCTGTTCATTTTCTTTAAGTCCACCACTTTTATTTTTACTTGTATTTTTTATTAATAGAGTAATACTCTTGCAAGGCAGAAAGTCAACATGGTCTTGCATAAGTATTACTAAAGCTGACACCTAAAGCTAATTCAATATATTTCTTATCCAATGAAAACTTAAAAATGTTATTCTAGTATATTATCTATCTATATAAAAGCCTAGGCGACTGTTTCAACCGGATGACCAGCCAGTAGCTATGATGCACACTGACCACCAGGGGGCAGATGCTCAACCCAGGAGCTTCCCCCTGGTGGTCAGTGCGCTCCCACAGCCAACGTCCCGTGTTCCCTCCCCCCTGGCCAGCTGGCCCCGATCAGACCCCATTGGGATTGGTCAAGGCGGCCCTTGTCAGCCCCGATTGCTGGCCAGACTGAGGGACCCATCCATGCATGAATTCGTGCACTGGGCCTCTAATTTTATATATTCCCCTCCGTTACTTGACAAACTTTTCTGTCATTATTTCTTCAAAGAGGTTTTCAATATCTTGCTCTTTCTCTTCTTCTGGCACCCCTATAATTCTGATGTTGGTACGCTTGAAGTTGTCCCAGAGACTCCTTACACTATCTTCATACTTTTTGATCCTTTTTCTTTTTTTCCTTTTTCTTTTAGCTTTTCCAGCTGGGTGGTTTTTGCTTCTTCATATTTCATATCTTTGACTTGATTCTTGCGATCCTCTCGTCTGCTGTTGAATCTCTGTATAATATTCTTTATTTCAGTCAGTGTATGCTTAATTTCTAGTTGGTTCTTTATCATATCCTTGAGGGTCTCATTAGATTTATTGAGGGTCTCACTAAATTTATCGGCAGTCTCACTAAATTTATCGGCAGTCTCTAGAAAATTCTTGAAAAACCTAATAACCATGGTTTTGAACTCTATATCCTGTCATTTTCTTTCCTCCATTTCTGTCATTTGTGACCTGTTTCTTTGTCTCCGCATTTTGGCTGCTTCCCTTTCTGAGTTAGGTGATCACTGAGAGGAATTAACCTCTAAGCCACTTGGTTATGAGAGTCAGCTGTGTCTACAGTGGGAGAACTTCTGAGACACTCCTATGGGGCAAGAGTTGTTTCAGTGGGGCTTTTGTGCTCACTGCATCTGCCCCGAGTGTGTTCCTTGTGGATCTGTGTTTTATTTAGGATGGTCCCACTCTGGCCACTGGGTGAGGCTGGCTCTTGTATCTTTAAGGAGGTGTTGATTTAGCCTTTGCCTTAGGCTACTCAGCCTTTTATATGCAAAAGCCTCTGACACAGCTTGAGAGGGGCGGGGCCTCGGGGAGTCTGCAGGGCAGGGTGGAGCAAATAGCTATGGCTGCTTCTCAGCCCTGCGCTAAGAGACACTGGGTCTCTGTGTCCCACGGTAATTGCTGCAAGCAACGCTGAGAGAAACCCACTTTGGATTTCCTCCCAGTGCCAGTCAGTCCTTCTCTGGGTGTGCGTGCGTCTGGGTCCTCAGAAACTCGCCTGGAACTGGAGTTCAGAGCTGCCGGGAACTTGTGGTTCCCTCCAGTTTGAAAAAGAACTGCGTCCTCCGGCACCAGCCCTCTCCCCTCTCCCCGAGCCCCGTGTGCACACCTCCGTACCTCTGTACTTTGCTTCCGCCACTCCTCTGAGTCTCAGACTCTTTCTAGTTGTAGAATTTTCACTCAGCCAGCCTTCCTGTGGATGTGAGTGGTGTCCGTGTTTTCTTTTCGTGGTTATTCTGAAATAGTTGTTCATGGCTGCATTTACGGTGTTTACCTTATGCTGCCATCTTGCTGTCTCTCGACAAACTTTTAAGTGTTAAGTCTACCACTTTTAAATGGCAATGCCATGAGTTGGCAACAAAACTGTTGCTTTTCCCTGCCAGCCCCATGGTGATAAAACTACTGTTCTTAGTGTAGTCACACTCATAGAGACAAAAAAAATAGAATAGTGGTTGCCAGGGCTGGGGGAGAGGGGAAACGGACAGTTGTTGTTTAATGGGTATATAGTTTCAGTTTTGCAAGATGAGGAGTTTTAGAAGTTGGTTGCACAACAGTGAGAATACACTTATCACTACTGAACTGTACACTTAGACTGTTACACTTAAATTGGTAAATTTTATGTTATGTGTATTTTACCACAATTTAAAAACAAAGAGATTACTGCTCTTGCCAACAAAACTGAGGTGTGTAGAGGGTATTGCGGTTGTGATCAGCCTCAGGCAAAGGCCACAGTCTTCTGCTATTCTTATCTGAAGTCATACTTTAATTTCAAGAATGATGTTTTAAATTTGTTTTCTGCATCACTCTACAGCCCTGAAATAATTGTTTTTAGAATTATGTACAGTTTAATAATTGTTTTTTTGTGGCAAGGAATCAGTGACCTCTTCACATTGGATCTCACTTTCTTGGGTACTTCTTTTTTTTTTTTTTCCTTGGGTACTTCTTAATAGCTTCTGCAGGTTGTTACTCATGGTTCCTTTTATTTTTATTTTTTAAATTGACACCAATATGTATATTTTTATTGGTTTCAGAGAGGAAGGGAGAGGGAGAGAAAGTTGGAAACATCAATGAAGAGAGGGAATCATTGATTAGCTGCCTTCTGCACATCCCTCCCCCACTCCCCCCACCCCCCACACTGGGGATTGAGTCGGCAACTCAATCATGTGCCCTGACCGGGAATTGAACCGGTATCCCACTGGGCCACGCCAGTGGGTTCATGATTCCTTCTAAATGATAGAGTGTCCTACAGCACAGTCCTTGGGCCTTCCCTCTTTTCTTTCTATGCCTTCCCTGGGAGATTTCATCAAGTCTCAACATGGGAGACATCTGTAATACTATCAACAATAAAAAATATACATAAAAAATGTTATCTATATGCTGATGGCTCCTAAATACGGAACTCCAGGCCAGATTTCTTCCCTGTTCTTCAGATTTGTGCATCTACCTGTCTGTTTGACATCCCACGTAGACATCTCAAACTCAATAAGGCTGAACCCAAACTCCTGATATGTGCTGTCAGAAATTGGCTTCTCTCTCAGTCTACCTCATCTCAACTATTGATTTCTTCCTTCTTTTATTTCTTCAGGCCAGTAACTTTGGGTTGTTCCTTGACTCTTTTCTTTCAAGCTGTAAGTCCACTACATCAGAATATTTTGTTAATTTTATTTCCAAAATATACATAAAATTTGATCCTCTTCATACCATCCTTACTGCCACCACTGCTTTCAAGCCACCATCATCTCTATCTAATATTATTAAGTAGGCTTTTAACTATTTTCTTCTAACTGTGCTTCTATATGTGTTCTGAGTAGAACTGTCATAATATCCTGTTTAACATTAATGGGATCTTGTCACCCCTCTGCTCAGGTTCTTATTCAGAGTAAAAGCTAAAATCCCAAGAGTTATGTGATCCCACAGAACCTTGCTCCCATTACCTATCTAACCTCATAAGCTCCCACTCTCCCTCATTCAGTTCCCTTTGGTCCTTCAGACCTCAGAACCTTTGTACTTATTTTTACTTTGCCTGGAATGGCCTCCTCCCACCTTCTACACCACAGTATTTATCCTGATATCTTAGCTGTTTTAGTTGCTTCAGATCTTTATCCAAAATTCATTTCTGTGTGACGTCTTCCTTGATCACTCAATCCAAATTTCCATGACTTCTTACCCATTATTTTATATTCTACTTTATTGCTTTAATTTTTAACCTTAGTACTAATCACTATCTAATATATTATTTTTTCTTATTTTGTTCATTTTTTATTTTTGTCACTAAAATGTTAGCCCCGTGAGTGCAGAATTTTTATTTTCGTACTTTACTACCATCCTAGAACCTAAAAATAGTTCTTAGCACTTAAGCTTGCAATAAATTTGGTATATTTATAGTGAAAGGTGAAGAAAGACATAAATTCTAAATTTAAAGGTCTTCCTGAATGCTATATAGAATGAAGGAAACATATTCTTGTGAAATTTCAAAATATCAAGGTTATAAAGAATATCTTTAAAAGCTTCTAAAGAAAAGAAACAAAAGCCTACAAATTAGCAAATATGGTTTCTATAAGGCAGTGGAGCATGGATAGTGGGATAATTTCATCACAATTTTGAAGAAACATGAATTTTAAATTAGAATTCAATACCCAAGCAAACTAGAAAATGTGAGGTAAAAATAAAGTCATTTTCATACATGAAAATATGTGAAGATAAATGAAGAAATAAATGACATTTATCACAGAGATAGTTGATGATTTTGTTTGTCAAACCAAGGATGGCACTGGCTATTGTTGCTCAGTTAGTTGAGCATTATCATGTGCACCAAAAGGTTGCTGGTTTGATCCTGGTCAGGGCGTATGTGGGGGTCAACCGATCAATGTTTCTCTCTCACATCAATGTTTCTCTAAAAGAAAAAGAAAAAAGGTGTGTGTTTTTTTTTAAAAAAAGGAGGAAAACTAAACAGAGGTGCAGTTAAGATGGTGGCATCAGTAAATGTGGTACTAGCATTCTCCCACAACCACATCAGAAATAGAATTAAACTACAGAACACATTCAGAACCACTTGAAATCTAGCTAAACCAAAGTCCTACAACTAAGGATATGAAGAACAAACCGCGTCAAGCCTGCTAAGAAGGGTGGAGAAATGGAATAGTGTGGTTCCATACCCACATGTGGCAAATGAAAATCAGGAGGGATATCTTGGCTGTGGAGGTTTCCCCTGAAGAGCAAGGGTTCCCAGACACACACCAGGCCCCCCCCACCCAGAAGTTCTAGTGCCAGGAAGAAAAATCTGAGTAAGACAGAGGACTGCTGGATTCCCAGGCAGTTTCTCTTAAAGGACCCAAGCACAGACTTATTCAGACTCACTCCCTCTGTGTGCCACTGTTGAGGCAGCAGCTCAAAAGACAACAGGGACATACAAGGAAGAACTGAAGTATCTTACATCAGGGTGAGAGCTTGAGAAGCAGCTTTCTCCCAGACAGAAATGCTGGAAGAGACCATTGTTCCTTTTCTGAGTCCTTTTCCAACAGAGGCAGTAGGCAGGCACCATATGAGAGTCACTCCATGAACCTGACTATCACTGTTTACCCTGCCCCTAACACCTCACTCCACCAACTTTTGGGCCAACACAAGCTGAATCCAGTGGCTTTTCCATCTGAATGGCCTGTCTTGGCTTATGTTTCAGACTTTCTTAAAATCTCCCAAACAAGCAACAACTGGCCTCAGCATGCCCTGTATCTCTTGCTAAGTGGCTCCAGATCCGGCACTAGTGGCAGCCAGCGTGCTTCATAGCTTGGCTTCTCCTGGGAACCTCCAAACCTGGCACAAATAGTAGCTATCTGCAGAATGCTTTGTAGTTCATGTCAGGTGGCTCCATACAGAACACAGGTGGTGACTGACCCTGAGGCTAGGAGCCTCCAGAGCCAGTGCACCCAGTGGATGGCTATACACATGTTGAAGTACCACCCAACCACCTCTACAAGCAGACTCAGTGGGCACCAGAGCCCTGCCGAAGTACGTCTGCTCTGTGAGGTGGGCCCCTGCACAATTGATTGTCCACCATGATAGCAGCCAGTTTTAGCTGATCAGCTGGGGGTAAATAACTTCATGCCAACAGCAACCAAGGCTCAACTACAACAGGAGATTGTACACGGTCCATACAAGGGGTGTACCTGGAGGGCCTAGCTCTGGTGAATGGAGAGTCTATGCCACTGGACCCTGTAGGACATGTACTACATTAGCCCACTCTACCAAGCCCAGGATATCTAACAGGTCTACATAATACATAGAAACAAATACAGGAAGGGGGCCAAAATGAGGAGATAAAGAAAAGTCTTAAATGAAAGAACAGAAAAGAGCTGAAAAAGAACTCAACAAAGTGGAGATAAGCAATCTACTAGATGCAGAATTCAAAACTTAATAGGATGCTCAATGAACATAGGGTAAGAGTAGATGAACTTAGAGAGTACTTCAACAGCATGAAAAATTATATGGAAACCATAAAAAAGCCAGTCAGAAATGAAAGATACACTAACTGAAATGAAGAATTATAGGCAATCTACAGTAAAGTAGATGAAGCTAAGAATCAAAACAGTGATTTGGAATATAAGGAAGCAAAAAATCACCCAATCAGAACAGCAAAAAGAATCCAAAAAAATGAGAGTGTAAGGAACTTCTGGGACAACTTTAACTGTACCAACATTCACATTATGGGGGTGCCAGAAAAGCAGAAAGAGAGCAAGAAATTGAAAACCTATTAAAAAAATTAATGAAGGGATAGTTCCCTAACTTGGTGAAGGAAATAGACATATAAGTCCAGGAAGCAGAGTTCCAATTGAGATAAACCCAAAGTGACCCACTCCAAGACACATCAAAATTAAAATGCAAATGTCCAATCTCTTCCCATACCCCTCATGTCCCCTTCCCCCTGAGAATTGTCAGTCCATTCCCTTTCTATGCCCTTACTTATATTCAATTCACCAGTTTATTCTGTTCATCAGATATTTCTATTGACTTGTTATATTCACTTGTTGATAGATATGTATTTGTTGTCACTTTGTTGTTCATACTTTTTATTTTTACCTTTTTCTTCCTCTTCTTAAAGAATGACCTTTAGCATTTCAAATAATCCTGGTTTAGTAGTGATGTACTGCAGCAGGGAGTCTCCCAGGGGTGAGGACGACGGAGCCCCTAAGCACTAGGACGCTTGCATGCACGACTCCGGAGACCAGGTTCTGTGACGCAGGTCTAATTTTATTGAGGAAGTACAGAGTATTTATAGCAGAGGTGGCCAATCATGGAACATCTTCTTAGGGTAGCCAATGAGCGTAAAGTTTGGGGTACTGTGTACATGGCTGTAGGAGGGGCTCAGGCGGGCCTTGCCATCTTCCTGGTGTGCCAGAAAGATCTGAACTGCTGGAGTGAGCTCATAGCATTGCATCAGCCACTGCACCAAGATAAACCTCCTGTGCTCTACCTACAATGTACTCCTTTAGCTTTTTCTTGTCTGTGAAGCACTTTATCTGACCATCAATTTTACATGATAGCCTTGCTGGGTAGAGTAATCTTGGTTGTAGGTTCCTGCTATTCATGACTTCGAATATTTCTTGCCACTCCCTTTGGCCTGCATGGTTTCTGTTGAGAAATCAACTGACAGTCATATGTGTACTCCCTTGTAGGTAATTAACTGTTTTTCTCTTGCTGCTTTTAAGATTCTCTCTTTGTCTTTTGCCCTTGGCATTTTAATTATGATGTGTCTTGGTGTGTTCCTCCTTGGATTCCTTTTGTTTGGGGTCTTCTATGCTTCGTGGACTTGTAGGTCTATTTCTTTCACCAGGTAAAGGAAGTTTTCTGTCATTATTTCTTCAAATATGTTTTCAATATCTTGCTCTTTCTCTTCTTCTGGCACCCCTATAATTCTGATGTTGGTACGCTTAAAGTTGTCCCAGATGCTCCTTACACTATCTTCACACTTCTGGATTCTTTTTTCTTTTTTCTCTTCCAGTTGGGTGCTCTTTGCTTTTTCATGTTTCAGATCTTTGACTTGATTATTGCAAACCTCTAGTCTGCTGTTAAATCTCTGTTTAATATTACTAAGTTTATTGGTGGATTCTAGATAATTCTTGAAAAACCTTAAAAGCGTAGTTCTGAACTCTATATCCTATAGCTTGCTTTCCTCCATGTCTGTCATTTCCGTTTCTTTGTCTCTGCATTTTGGCTGCTTCCCTGCGTTGATAGAGTGGCTTTCTGTGCTAGGTGTCCTATAGGGCCCAGTGATTCAGCCTCCCCAATCACCTGGGGTGGACACTGTTATTGTACGCCTTTGAAGGCTGGGTGCACTGTCTTGTTGTAGTTATCACTGGGAGGTATCACTGGGAGGAAATGACCTGCAGGCCTTTCTCCTCATTGTTTGGGGTTTGGAACTTTTGGAGTTCTGTCTCAGATGCAGTCTGTTAGGTTAGGCTGCTGGCAGGGAGGCGCACAGCTTAGGTGGGGCTGTAAGTTGGGTGGGGTGGGGTCTCAGCAACCCGCAACGGCTGCCCTTCCGCCTACTCCGCAGTTTCTCCCGGCTTTGGAGAAATTCTCCGCGCACCCCCGAGTCCCCGAGTCAGTGATCGCTGCAAACAGCTCTGCTAGAATGCCACTAGTCTTCCGCCCCATTGCCTGACAGCCCACATCGCATTCAGTGCGGCCCCGGAGTTTATAATCTCCTTCCAAGCTGCGGACCCAGGAGCTGCCGCTACCACTCTTTCACCTGCGCCGCCTCCATTTTGCTTGCGTCCGTACCTCTCAGTTTTGGCACCGACAACTTGTACTCAGTCTCAATGCACTTCTTCTCTTGCCTTCTAGTTATAAAGCTTCCCCTCCCTTGGTTCTGGAGGATGGCTATCTTTATAGCTGTATTTTTATAATGTAGTTGTGGAGGCTGCACACTTAAGTATATACCTCATGCCCCCATCTTGATTCCTCCCGGTTTTGAGAAATTGGTAGAGTATAAGTATTTCTGACATTGAAGTAGCATAGAGAAGGGAATATAACCTGAGCATACTTCTTGGTCCTGCCGGGAACAGTCTGCACTAATAAAAGAGAAACATGCAAATTGGTGTCACTCCGCTACGCTCACCAGCCAATCAGGATGAGTATGCAAATTAACCCACAAAGATGGCAGTTAATGTGCATTTGCAGGCATGGAGTGAAGACTGAAGACAGTGTAGAAGGAAGCCAAGTGCTGCAGAAGAGAGAGAAGCAGCGGAGAAGTGAGGGAGCTGAGGCAGAAGACATGGGAGCGGAGCCGAGGCAGCAGAGAAGGGAGCGAAGCCCACCTCAGCGGGCTTTGCTCTGGCCGCAGGAAGCCATATTTTTGCAAGAATCTTCCTGCAACGGGCTTCTAGTATTCATATAAACATTAATACTGTACATGCTCTTTATTGATTTTAAATAAAAAAAGAATTTCTATCCAAAGTATGAAAATCTTAATTTTGATTATAAAATATAATCTATATCTTATACTTAAAAATATAAAAGAATAAACATGTGCTAGAAGTTGGAAAGGGCAGGCATGACTGCTACTACTAAAAACTTCATGCAATATAGCCATTCTCAAACTTTGTTGCATATTAAAATCACTTTGGAAGCTTTCAAAATCTTGAATCCTGAACTGCATTAAATGAAGATCCTTGACAGTGGGACGTAGGTGTCAGTTTGTTTGTTTGTTGTTTTAGGTTTTCCAGTTAATATCAGCGTGTAGTCAAATTTGGGAACCAGTGGTATAAGTTTATGAAACTAAAGCTAAAAGCTAAGATATATTCTGTAAAGTTTCAAAAGTGATGACTAGTATAATCATTCTTATAACTATCTCATTGGTAAAGAGAGGTAGGAGAGTACTAGTTGTGAGTCAAATTTTCCTTAGTGAGAAGCCAAATCTATTTTAGTAGTGTGATGTGACAAATCAAATCCTACATTTTGTTTCAAATTTAGTCTATTAGTCATTTTATTTTACTTGCAAAGAGGAAATACTCTTTAGTCGTGTTCCAAAGTTTGTGAGAATCTGTATTGACTTTTTATATAGATTGAGTTCATTAAAGCTACATCAGTGAGATTATTATGAATAAATTATCTGGATGTTAAAATCAACTTCCTATGGCAAACATACTTTACATTTCTTAGTGAATAGACAGTTTTCTATAAAAGACACTTCAATAAATATAGTTTCCTCCTGCAAATATCAATGGGATAGTGCTCTAACCATTGAGCTACCAGCTAGAGCCCTTTTGCAAATATTTTAGACACAAAATTAAGTGTTAGTAGTCCTTCAAACCATCAAAATAAAATTTTCAGTATTTAAATAAAGTCATTTGTCTTTTTAACAAATTACTTAGGCAGAACCTGAACTTTTTGAGTACAAGGTACAAGACAATTATGGTTTTATTTAAAATTTTATAGTAATAGGAATGTAAATGTATTCCAGCCTTTTCCTTCTCCAATTGCTTTACCCTTTATCAACCTTGGATATGCATTAGGATCCCCTGAAATACTTTCAAAACTAGTATTCTGTTTTTAAAAATTCTTCCTTAATGTCCTAACTGGTTTGGCTCAGTGGATAGAGCGTCTGCCTGTGGACTGAAAGGTCCGGGGTTCGATTCTGGTCAAGGGCATGTACCTTGGTTGCAGGCACATCTCTAGTAGGTAGTGTGCAGGAGGCAGCTGGTCGTTGTTTCTCTCTCATCAATGTTTCTAATTCTCTATCCCTCTCCCTTCCTCTCTGTGAAGAATCAATAAAATATATTTTTTAAAAAAAGGAAAAAAAATTCTTCATTAACAACTGTTAACTGGAGCCTCAAGCTCAGACCTCAGAGATACCGTGTAGTCAGGGTAGAATTAAAGCATATGAATTTATGATTTTTGTTACTTAAGATTATCAAGGTTGCCTTTCAGGAGTAGTATTGGGACTGGTGGTGAGAACGGATGAAAGTGGGGACTACTCTTCATTGTACACTCTTCTATACTATGTGCTTTTTAAAAATAAAAACTATGTTCATGAACATAGTTTACATTGATTAAAAATTAATGGATAGGAAAGTATCATTCCCTTATATGTCAAAATAATAAAATATTGTTTATGAAAATCAAACTTTATAAAATCAATAAATTAGATTTTGTTTTGTATTAAAAAATAATTCTAAACTCAAAAGATCACTTTAGGAAGTTTCTTACCGAATTTTTAAAGTAGATTTTCTACTAAAGTATATCACATGTACAGAACATGCCCTCATTATAAGTGAACAGTGCTGTGAATTTTTTTACAAAGAGAACACTCTAGTATAACCAGCATCCAGGTCAATAATTAGGTATTGTCCAAACTCAAAAGTCCAGGGTGTGCTGCCTCTAGATACTGTCCTCCTCCTCCTCCAACCACAATTCTGACTTTGAAAACCTTTGGATACTTTCATTTTGTTTCTGAATGTTATATAAGTAGAATCATATATTACCCACTTATTCTTTGCCTTCCTTTAGTGAACATGTTTGTGAAATTTATCCTTTCATATTGCATAGTTGTAGTTTGCTCATTCTCATTGCTGTGTAGAATTCTGTTTTAAGAATGTGCCGTTCTATTGATAGACATTTATGTTGTTTCCAGTTTTAGTCCATTATGAAGAGTACTGCTATTAACATTTTTGTTCATAGCTTTTCTGTTAGTAGAATTGCCTAAAATGAGATTAGGAGCTATAGTCAAGGAAATTGCAATCAGATATTAAATGCTTATGAAAATAAGTATAAAATTAGCTTTTCATTTACAAAAGTCTTATGTGTGGGTTTAAGAATGCATATGTGGCATTCCCCTGTATCATTGGCTTCTTTCTGGGTATTGAGGTTGGAACTAATTTGTATTCTACAATATATAACTGGTTCTGTGTGGTATACTTGATATTAACTGGTAAAACAGAATTGGTGAGAGTAAAGCCCTGGGTATATAAAAGTTAACCTGTGTCTCATTGGGTTTCCCAGGACCCTGGGGGATAATAATCAAAGGATAAAGAGCAACAGGCTTTGGTTCTGATATCTGAACTGTAAGACAAACTCCATCCTTTGAAATCTTCACTGCTAGCCCTATGTTTGAGGTGTGCTACAGCACCATTTTAGTAGGTGGACTGTGTTCCTGTAGGTAACTCCTTAACTACCCCTCCACTTGCCTGCAAGCCATATTTTAGGACATGCCATCAAACTCTGGCTTAACTCTCTAATGCTAGTACTACTCTAATTTACCTCTTCAGCCTTTGCACCCTTTAAGGAGCCGGGCTGATGGTTGCAAGCACAGTGGTGGTTGCGGGAGCCTCTCCTACCTCCTCAGCAGCACTAAGGATGTCTGACTATGGCTTGGGAAGCAGGCCTAAGCCACAGTCAGACATCCCCCGAGGGCTCCTGGGCTGCCAGAGGGATCTCTGACTGCCAGGTTAGGCCCGATTCCCCGGGGAGTAGGCCTAAGCTGGCAGGTGGTCATCCCCTGAGGTATGCCGGACTGTGAGAGGGCACAGGGATCCCCTGAGTGCACAAATATTTATGCATCAGGCCTCTAGTTATTATATAGTTTAGAGTCAGAGGCTCTTAAGGCTACTATAAAAAATAGCTATCTCCTGGTATCCCCAACCTTCCTCTCTACAGTTTCTAATTCCTCAGAGATATCACTTTCATCTCTTCAGCTTTTCACACCATATATATAGCTTAAGAGACCGTTACAACAGAACAACCACAACAACCTGAACGACCGGTCAACCAGTTGCTATGATGTACACTGACCACCAGGGGGCAGATGCTCAACACAGGATCTTCCCCCTGGTGGTCAGTGTGCTCCTACAGTCAACCTCCCATTGCCAGCCAACCTCCCCCAGTCCCTCCCCACAGCTAGCAAACCTCCTGCGATCCCTCTTCCATCCCTCCCCTCATCTGAAAGGCCCTGTCCGGCAGGCCCTGACCAGCCCAACCCCCATTGGGACTGGGTGAGATGGCCCCAATAGGCCCTGATCACCGACCAGGCCTAAAGACCCCACCTGTGCATGAATTTCATGCACCAGACCTCTAGTATATCTAAATAATGTGCTTATGACACAACTTTTTTTCCCCAGTTTTAGACATTATCTATTGGGTTATTTTCATACTTCATTCTAGGTACTGGTTGGCCCAATTCAATATAGAAACTTGTTCCCTTTAGTTGGGAAATTTTTTGATATTTGGTTGGTTATGTGAGAAATGGCTCTATGAATTTTAAATGACAGACTGGGAAACAGAAGCATGGCAAAAATGAGACTTTTACTAACACTCTTGAGGGTGGGCACCTGCTGTACAGAAATACATATGTGTCAGGGAGCATAGCCTATTTATTTATTTATTCATTTATTTTTAAGCTTCTGATTTTTTTTCTTTATTGATTAAGGTATTACATATGTGTCCTTATCCCTCCATTGCCCTCCCACCCCCACCCCTGCCTTCACCCCCCCTGGTGTCTGAGTCCATTGGTTAGGCTTATATGCATGCATACAAGTCCTTTGATTGACCTCTTCCCCTTACCCTCACCTTCCCCTACCTTCCCTCTAAGGTTTTACGATCTGACCAATGCTTCTCTGTGTCTGGATCTGATTTTGTTCATCAATTTATGTTCATTATATTCCATAAATGAGTGAAGTCATGTGATATTTATCTTTCTCTGATTTATTTCGCTTAGCATAATGCTCTCCTGTTCCATCCTGCTGTCTCAACGGGTAAGAGATCCCTCTTTTTTTATAACTGTACTAGGGGCCCAGTGCACAAAAATTTGTGCACTCGGGAGGTCCCTCAGTCTGGCCTGTGCCCTCTCGCAGTCTGGGACCCCTTGGGGGATATCCAGCTGCTGGTGTGCCTGGTCAGCTTGGGTGAGGGGCTGATGGCTATTTGCAGGCTGGCCAAGCCCCCCAGTGTTGACCATCACCCCATTGGGGTGTGGCAAGCCTGGGTGATGGGCTGAGGGCTATTATCAGGCTGCCCACAGCCCCTTCAGGTTTTGGGTCCCTACTGGGGTGCCTGGGCAGCCTGGGTGAGGAGCTGAGGGCCGTTTTCAGGCTGCCCACAGTCCCTTCAGGGTTTGAGTCTCTACTGGGGTACCTGGCCAGCTAGGGTGCGGGGTTGAGGGTTGTTTTCAGGCTTTTAGGCTGCCCACAGCTCCCATTGACCCAACGTCCCAGCAAGGCTGGCTGGAATCAGGTTTCTGAGGTTTATTTATCTTTTATAATTGAAACACTGTTGCTTTAAGCTGAGGCCTAGGCAGGTAACGAAGCCTCCTGTTTGCTTCAGCTCCATGGCTTCTATAATTGAAACAATGTTGCCTTAGTAGAGGCCCAGCCAGCCTAGGCAGACAGTTTCCTTCATCGCTGATGCAATGGAAGCCTCCTGTTTGCTTCATCTGTAGCTTCTATAATTGCAACTATGTTGCCTTGAGCAGAGAGAGGCCCAGCCGGCCTAGACAGACAGTTTACTCCTGGTGCAACGGAAGCCTCCTGTTTGCTCTAGCTCCGTGGCTACCAGCTTCCATCTTGGCTGGGTTAATTTGCATACAGCGCTCTGATTGGCTGGTGGGCGTGGCTTAGGCATCCCAGAGAAATGGTCAATTTCAGTATTACTCTTTTATTAGGATAGATAGTATTCCATGGTGTAAATGTACTACAGCTTTTTAATCCCCTCATCTACTGATGGGCACTTGAACTGTTTCCAGATTTTAGCTATTGTAAATGGAGCTGCTATGAACAGAGGGGTGCATATGTTCTTTCTGATTGGTGTTTCAGGTTTCTTACAATATATTCCTAGTAGTTGGATCATTGGGTCAAATAGCAGTTCCATTTTTAATTTTTTGAGGCAATTCCATACCGTTTTCCATAGTGGCTACACCAGTCTGCATTTCTACCAGCAGCCTGAGGATTCCCTTTTCTCCATATTCTAGCCAGCACTTGTCATTTGTTGATTTGTTGATGGTAGCCATTCTGCCAGGTGTGAAGAATACCTCATTGTCATTTAACTAGTGGTTCTTGGATGTATTCTAAGACAGAGGTTGGCAAACTTTTTCCAGATGGTAAATATTTTAGACTTTGCATGCTATACCATTTCTGTCACTACACCGCTATTCATGTTGCATAAAAACAGCTGTTAAACTATGCAAATGAAGGAGCAGGACTGCATTCCAGTAAAACATTACAGTAGTTTCCTCCTTATCTGTGGGAGATATGTTCAAGTGGATGCTGGAAACAATGGGTAGTACCAAATCCTATATACACTATGTTTTTTCCAATACATATATACCTATAGTAATATTAAATTTATAAATTAAGCACAGTAAAAGGTTAATAACAAATAATAAAGAGAATAATTATAATAATATACTGTCATAATTATAATAATTCACAAAGTTATGTGAATTTGGTCTTATTCAAAATATCTTATTGTAACTAGTAGTGAGTGAGTGGCTTGGTGTCTTGTCTTGGGTATCTCTTGTTAAATTCTTCCTATAGGCCAGTGATTTTTAACCTTTTTTTATCTCATGACGCACATACACTAATTACTAAAATTCTGCAGCACACCAGAATCTCACAAAAGAAATAGGTATAATTTTGATTCATTCACACGAGATGGCTATTGTTGTGTTGGATTATCATTTTTTTTAAATTTAGCAACAGATATAGAGTGATCAGAAAGGAATTTGGAGCAAAGAAGAAAGAGAGATTAAAAATAGGGCAGTAGCTATAGAACATGTTGGAAATCTGAATAGTGGGCATGAGTCAACAATGAGAAAGAAAAAGTCAGAAAGATGACTAATGGAAACCTTAATGTGCTTCTATAATATATTAAGGGAAAATATGGTTAATACAGTTTCTCACTTCATAGA
>PVJC01020394.1:0-29246 GCA_004026665.1 Murina feae
ATTTCTTTGGTCTCCTGGATGATTCAGCAATTGTTAGGGTACAAATTTCTTGGGGGCTCCCCAGGTGTAATCTGAAACTGGCCCCTATACGCAGTGGTCAAGGAGAGAGAGAAGAAAGGGGCAGAGCAATCCAGATTGGCAGGTGGCAAGTTTAATAAGCACGGGAACTTTGCTACAGCTGTCTTGGGCTGGGGCAAGATGAGTAGTTTCCCCTGCCTGCCTGCCAAATTTTAAAAGCTTATGTGGAGACCCTAACTTATGGGGGTACGTTCTATCTTCCCACGACCCGCGCCGAAAGAGAGAACGCGGGGGTTTAAGAATCTTGAGTAGAACGCTGCGAGGGTTAAGGAAGAATGAAAAACGAGACTGAGACAGAAATAGAGGGAAAAGTTGGGCCTGGGTATGGTGTCTGCCCTCTGATAGATGAACAGAGCCCCCAACACGGGAAGTAAGTGTGAAGTAACAGGAAGTTACATCACATCTGGGTAGGCCTTGAGTTTCTGGTGACAGTGAGATCCACCCCCTAGCACCTGGGCTGGAAAGGTCAGACTGATTGATGGCCTTGCCTTTGGGCTAGGACCGCCTCCAGGGTTCAGTTGGCAATATTTTTAAGAACACCTGTTGTGCCTTGCCAGGGGTCCCCCATACTAACTGGGTTTAGTCATGTACTCAGGGGGTGTTACCTGGGGTCAGTCACGTACTGCAGTCCAGATGGTCTCAACATTCCATTTCTATCTCAAGACTGTATCCTTGGGGCAGCTTCTGGGCATTTACAAGGTATTGAATGCTGAAGAGTGGTTTCAATCTGAAATAACGATATATCACCTGTCTCATAGGGAGGGGGTTGTGGAAGGAAATGAGATAGTTTAGGTAAAACACTCAGCCATGTTCTGGCCCTTCGAATGTTGTCATTTATTGTGAGTCCTTTTCAGTCATTCATTCATTCAACTCATTCTGAGTAAGCAGCTACTATGAACCAGGTGCTGGTATCAACATGGGTGAAACCTCAAGGAGTGGTCAGTCCAGTCTCCTGTTTAGTATACACCAAAGTATAGGGTATCTCAAGAAATGTATACACACACTTTGAATAATTATAAAGGCAGGGTTTATTAAAATACATTTCATTTTTCAAAATTGATCTATCAGCTATTACAGTGTCTATACATCTTTGGGACACCCTGTATAAGGAATAATCCCTCTCCTAATTCTCTCCCAAAGGTATGGGATTTCAAGTAAATGAAATATAATTAATGACTTAGTCATAAAATGGAGATAAATTCACACATCTAGAGGAAATTTTCTGCTGTGTTCATTTGACATGAATTTTGACAAGCTTAAGTTACTGTTGGGCAATATTCTTTTTCTGTAATTAACTATAAATATATGTAGTCACATGTGATATAGTATATGTTATATGTAGAATGTAGTAGGCTATGTGATAAACATTACAAATATGTGATTACTTTAATTCTTACAACTATCTTCTAAACTTTGTTATCCCTGTCTTACTCTGATGCTCAGAGTGTTTGAGAAATTTTCAAAGAACTCCATCTGACTCAGACGCTCATGCTTTTATCACCGCACTATGATGCTTTCTTCTGTTAACTTCAGCTTGGTGTGCCAAGGCCTGGACAGCGATTCCCCCACCCTTCCCCCACCACTCAAACTCGTCGCACCGTGTTGTACTTGCTTGGCGGTCTTTCCCATTAGACTAGGGCATCCTTGACAGTAGATAGTCTGTTGTTCACCACTGTATTCCCATCGTGAAAACAAATACAAATAAGTTTGTCACTTATCACTGCTTAACAAAACTACCCTACAGATTAGTGGCTTAAAAGAACAAATCACAGTTCAGTGGACTGACTGGACTTAGCTGTATGGTTCCCCTCTTGGGGTCCCTCATACAGCTTTAGTCAGGTGGCAGCTGGGGCTGGTGTTTGAACGTCCGAGATGATTTCTTTCTCATGTAGCTGGTGCATGGCCCTTGGGTGGCTGGAATAGCTGAAGACTGGCTGGACATCTATCTTCATGTAGTTCTCCATGTGGCTATCTTGGCTTCTTCACAGCATGAGGAACTTCTTACACAGTCCGATTTGCCCCAGAGTGAGCATTCCCAGAGATTTGGGTGGAAGCTGCCAGACTTTTTATGACCTGTGCTCGGAAGTTACTCAGTATTACATCTGCCATAGTCTGTTGTGAGTCACAGGGCCAGCTGAGAGTCAGCATGTGAGGCAGCTATGTGAGGGCATGAGTGTCGGAGGCATCATTCATTGGGGACCATCCTTGGAGACTAACTCTCAGTGAGTGGAGGGGGCAGTCTTCGGAGGGAAAGCTCAGAGGAGGCACTGAATACTTGGGGACTCTCAGAGGAAGAGTAGGAGTTTGCCAAGTGAAGAAAGGGGGCGGAAGACAAAGGATGAGAGAGGAAGTTGTCTTCCAGGCAGAGGAAACCTGCTGTGCAAAGACTTGGGGATAAGACGAGGTGTTGAGGGGATGATGAGCGTGTTGTATTCATGTTCTACCATTTATTGCTGGATTATTTGGATAATATTTCTACATCATGGTTTCCTCATCTGTGAAATGGAGATCATCAGTTATTATTTAGGAGCATTGTAAAAATTGAATTAGTTAATGCATGAAGAGTTCTTCAGAACAATTTCTGGTACTGAGCAAACAGTAAGTGTTGGTGATTATTAGTATTATACAGGGGAACCTGGGTAGTTAATATGGCTGGAACATAGGACTCGGGGTGGGGAAAGGGTGAGACATGAGTGTGGAACAGTAAGCAGGGGCCAGAGCATGACTTTGGAAGTTATACAAAGGTGTTTGGATTTGGTCCTAGAGTAAAGGAAGAGATGTGGCAGATTTTAAGGAGACAGTTGACCAGATTTGGGATTTCAGGAAGCTCTCTACATCTGAGGACCCCAGAGTGGGAAATAATTGGGAGAGGAGAAAAACTAGAGACAGAGATGAGTTAGAAGCTGTTGTGGTCTAAGAGGGGGACACAGTGGCCTGGACTAAGGTTATAGTAATGGGGATGCAAGAGACGTGGAACTGCTAAAGGCCACAGTGCTGGTTAGTGACAGAGCAGAGACTGGAGCTGCTGACTAATTACACAGGAATTTCCTGCGAGGAAATTAACCTTTTTTACTTGTTTATTTAGGCAGGCCTTTAATATGTGCTATTTGATGGAGACAGATAAATAGTTACAAGTAACTGGGCAGGGATGGTTCAGTTGGGAGGTATGGTCTCCCTTTTCATTGCTTATGCCGGCAATTGCTAATAACAGGTACACTCCCATAAATCACTGCTCCCAAAAGAAAGTGAGCAAGGTGAGCGATTTTCTTTGAAGGAGAGTCAGTCCCCCCCTCCTCCCCCTCCCCCAGTTCTACTGGAAGGGTTACGCCCCATCTTTCATTACTGCCTCATCTGTTCTCCTTCAGGTCACACTGGGAGTGTTATTTGCCTTTTCTGGTTTATTTGGCATGTAAAACACCAGTAAGATCTGGTTGGCTATTCTGTTGGTGCACCTTTGCCTTTCAAGTTATGTTTCTCAAACATTCTCTGTAGACACAGGTTGGTCATGGAGCCCACAGTACTTAGAAGGTCTGGGAATAGCTGGGAACAGGGGACTCCTAGCTGCTACCTGGGGGGCGTGGGCTCTTGAGACATTTGAGGCAACAAGGGTGGCTGCTGAGACCGTGGGCAAAGAATGAGCTTGGTGGTATTGTCATCCACTGAATTAGGAGACCGTGAAGGTCTAAGATGACATTCTAAATGAACCTTGACAGGATCCACTCTAATCTCTTCTCTTGTCCTTCCACACCCCATGCTTCTTCCTAATTCCATATGGGATGATAGAGTCCTATGTCAATAGAGTCCTACAAGTTCTTCAAGACTCAGGTCCCACCTCTGTGGACGCTGCTCTTCACTCTCCCAGCCCTGTGGGCCATGCCCACTCTCACCTCCAACCTTTGAAGAGGAAGAGTAGGCACCATATAACTCAGCATTTACTCACCTGCTGTGTATATTGTTCTCCTAACAGGACGCTACCCTCTGAGTGCTGAGTCCTCTTTTGCTCCCACAACATCTGTGAGTTTTGGGGCAACCTCTCTTGATTGACAGATCCGGAAATGTGGAAGATCTGTTAGCCCTAAATTGTAGATTGGGAAGGTTAGGAGGAAAGGGTTAAGTGTGAAGGTTGGCACTTATCCAGGAGCTAAGCAGGAATGGTCCCTAGTTAAACATTCCACACATTTGTGGTTGACTCTTTCCAACAAGCCTACGAGATAGGTCCTATTGTCCAAACTTTACTGATGAGGAAATGGAAGCTTACACTTTGTAACTCCACAGCACTTATGTGCCAAACCCACCCAGAACTAAAACCCAGTTATGAGTCTTACTGCTTCTCCTTTTCAGCATTTCCTACATTGCAGCACCCGTTTACCCACTTGTTTCCTCTACTTAGACTATTACCTTTTCTAAGGGCAAGGGCCATGCTTTGGTTTTATTTTCATCTTGGTCACTCCCAGGGCCTAGCATAGAACCCGATGCCTAGCTGATGCTCAATAACCGATTGTTGACTAAGTGTGAAATGAATAAAAAGCCAACGACAAAGCTCACGTTGGTTCCAGGCAGCACTGCCTCCCTGTGATGCCTAGGTTGGCCTGTCCCCTCTCAGAGTGGAATCTCATAGGCACCTCTACTCCCCTCCGAGTGTTAACATCCTTCTGACACCTTGTGTGAGGAGAAATCTTACTTCCCAGCTTCTTTGAAAGACCTGTGGGAGGAGGCTGGAGGCCAGGTGAGCAAGCTGCCCTGTGGGGCGGGGAGGAGGAAGCCTTCAGACCTGCTGCCCTGTGGGGGGGGTCGGGGAGAGAAAGTAGAGTGGAAGGTTGGGGCTGGGGGAAGGAAGCCTTTGGACCTGCTGCGCTGGGAAGGACAGGAGTCTTCAGACCTGCTGCGCTGGGCCTCCTTTCTGGCTTTCCTCTGTGCAGAGATTCAGTTTCAATCCACAGAAACCCTTGAGAGAGTAATCATCAACCTCAACCTACGGTGGTGCTGAAAAGCCCAGTCTCTTATCAGGGGATTGGGGTTGGCCCTGGCTCTCCCCCTGGCCAGGTTTGTGGCCTTGAGCCCATTATTTAACTTTATGAAGCCTCAGTTTCCTCCCTGAAAAGTGGGAATACAATTGATGTCCACTTCACGGGGCTGTTGTGAGAAAAGGTGTGCGTGGCCTTCTCACAGCGCAGTGGATGGCAGCCATGGCTATTGGCCATTGAAAGGCTGGGGACAGGCCCTAGCTGGTTTGGCTCAGTGGATAGAGCATCAGCCTGCAGATTGAAGGGTCCCAGGTTTGATTCTGGTCAAGGGCACATACCCGGGTTGCATGCTCGATCCCCAGTTGGAGGCATTCAGGAAGCAACCAATCAATGATTTTCCTCTCATCATTGATGTTTCTATCTCTCCCTCTCCCTTCCTCTCTGAAATCAATAAAAATATATTTAAAAATAAAAGAAAGGCTGGAGTCAGAATCGTGAAAGAGTAGCAATGATACAACATTGGACACTGCAGTGCTCTGCCTCTCGCTCTTCAAATACCCTGTCTCCGGCCCCTGGGTTCCCTCCTCAAAGGACCTTCCCAAGGCAACAACAGGCGAACAGTGGGAGTGTATTTTGCAGGTCTTTCCCTTTGCCTTCTCTGGCTTTCTGGTGTAGCATCTCCCCTGTTCCTATGTGTAAGTCAGGCTCCCAGGTGGACCTCCCTGATACAGCTTATGTCAAAGGTTGCTTTGGCTTCTCCAGAAATGGGAGTAGACTTGAACGTCTCTTATAATGTGCCTGAGCTCAGGAACCCCTGCTCACAAAGTGCTCTCCACCTGAGCTGGGGTGTTTGCAATGCAAATTATCTTTCTCACTCAGAGAAGGGGGAAGGGCACACCCCTGGTGTTTTGACTGCATTGAAGTCAGTGCTGAGTACTCAGGTGTGGGTCAGTGTCTGTTGGGTCAATATGTGCAAGAATGGAAGGCAACCCCCAGAGGACAGCAGGTGTTAGGTGTCTTCTTTGTTGTGTCTGATCTAAAATTATTCTTCAGGTTGTCAGTCACTCCTACTGTGAAATCTGTCCTGCTTTATCTATCCAAGAGAAATCGCCCTTTTTCTTTTGAATTTCATTTATCTACTTCTTTGCACTGAACTCACTGTGTTGTAATCATGTGCTTATATGTCTGTTTCTCCTATTAGACAGTGAGGACCTTAAGGACAGGACCTACTGTACTTACATCCTTAACTCCAGGATGATAAGTGTTGATTGAATGCACGAGTGGATGAACTAGATGGCTAACCCGATGTCTGTTGTTTTGCATTACAATATGAATATAGGTATGCAGGAGTCCCTCTTATCCGTGTTTTTGCTTTCTGCAGTTTCAGTTCCCACAGTTAATGGCAGCCTGGAAATATTAAATAAAAAATTCCAGAAGTAAACAATTCATCCGTTTTAAATCGTGCACTGTTTTGAATAATGTGCTGAAAACTGGTGCCTTTCCTTACTGTCCCGCCCTGGGTGGTGAATCATCCCTTCATCCAGTGTATATGCTACCTGCCCCACCCTCTTAGTCACTTAGTAGCCATCTTGGTTATCAAACTGTCTTAGGTATCACAGTGCTTGTGTTCAAGTCACCTCTATTTTACTTAATAATGGCCCCAAAGTGCAAGAGCAGTGATGTTGGCAATACGCCAAAGAGAAGCCATAAAGTGCTTCCTTTAAATGAAAAGTTATGTATGTATAGGAAAAGCATAGTGTCTCTCTCTCTCTCTTTCTCTCTTTTTATATATATAATATTTTTATAGGGTTCGGTACTCTCGGAGGATTCAGGCATCCACTAGGGGTTTTGGGATAAATTCCCCATAAATAAGGCAAACTACTGTGTGTGTGTGTGTGCTTAAAATTTGTTTATCTATTTAAAAAAAATATATTTTATTGATTTTTTGCAGAGAGGAAGGGAAAGTGATAGAGAGTTAGAAACATCAATGAGAGAGAAACATTGATCAGTTGCCTCCTGCACACCCCCCACTGGGGGTGTGTCCACAACCAAGATACATGCCCTTGACTGGAATCGAACCTGGGACCTTTCAGTCCACAGGCCGACGCTCTATCCACTGAGCCAAACCAGTTAGGACAAAATTTGTTTATCTTGATGATTCTCTTCACTCAGGGCTAAATAAGAGATTGATCAGTTCCCGGGCCTTCCAACTTAGTCAAGTGCCTCAGGTAGGGTAGCTTAGACATCCACTCCTTTTGTCTGAGTCCTGATTGGTGCTACATGACCAGAGGACAGTGAAGGTGGGCAGAGGGTCCTTCTATCCCACACTATCACGGCATGCCTCCAGGGCAAATGGTAACACAGTGGGACTTGATTTTTCTGTGTGTTTATGTATTAGTTCTGTTTTTTATGTTTATTCCTTTTACAAACTATCTTAACATTGGGGGGCTTATTTTATAACTTAAATCTGTAAAGCAGATTTCTCAACTTCTAGTGAGTTAAAGAAATTTGATAATCTCAGGAAGATATGAAAAATTTCCCCTGAAAAATGTAGAGCCATTCACTCATGAACTCTCTGTGGTGTTGGGAGTGTAGAAGCCTCCTCTGTGTGGAGATCGTTGTGTTGCAAGACTAGTTCAATGCTCTCACACAGTAGGTGCTTTATCTAAACCATTGCGCTGAATCCAATTGAGTAAGGATACTTGTCAATAGAAACAATCTTGCAAATGATGGACAAGTGAACAAACCTGATAACATGATCAAGGGCTTATAAGAAGACACCTGCAGGTTACAAATGAAACCAAACCTTGCATTTCCTGCCATGCCTGCCTTATTAATACTTGTATATTTACAAGACAGACTCATGCTTTGGCATAGGTCTGGTTTCCACTAAAGTGCCTCAGGGTTAACCCATTTAACCTTAACTGCCTTATATTTCTTGCCATTAATTGTTTACCAGGTAAAGTACCAAATAAAGATGCAGCCATTTGAAAGTTCTGTTATGCATCTTAGGATGTGAGAAATACAAGAGCATCACCAAACATGATCATGGAAAATGAGCTGTGAATGGAGACATTTGCTAAGAGATGCCAGCCTGGCCCCAGAGAGGTTTGTCAGCTCTTTTCACTTGGAAAAGAGGAATTAAGCAAGGAGCTGCAGACCCTGCCAAACCTAAATGTCTAAAAAACAGACTGTTTAAGGCTGCAGGGCAACACCGACTGCAAATAACCTCAGCAGGGCGAGACTGGCAGGGAGGCCGCGCAAGGCTCCCAGGAAACACGGCAGAGAGCACAGCCTCTGAAGTCCCTGCAAAGTCAGCCACCTGCTGGACCAAGGAGCCCAGGCAGAGGGATGCAGGGAGAGTGGCCTGGCTCTGGGGTCAGGGATGGGGCTGTGTGGGCACTGGGCTACTTTCTGGAAGTTGAACAGTATGCAGGCCACTTAGCTCTCCGAGCTGCAGTTCCTCACCTGTAAAATGAAGAGAGCATCTGCTTTGAAGAGTTTCCATAAATATAAAAAAATGAGACGAAAGCACAAGTGTTGTGGAAACTGTAAAAACTCTGGATGTCCATTGTCATGAAAAAAAGGTAAACTGATTGTATTTGTCTGCCGGGCGGCCGTAACAAAATATAGGCTGGGTGGCTAAACAACAGACATTTATTTTCTCTCAGTTCTGAGGCTGAGAGTCTGAGATTAAGGATACCTCGGTAGTTTCATTCCGAGACCCATCCTCTTGCTTCGCAGGGGACCAACATCTCACGGTGTGCTCAGATGACCTCTATTTAAAAAAATATTTTTTTATTGATTTCAGAGAGGAAGGGAGAAGGAGCAAGAGATAGAAACATCAATGATGAGAGAGAATCATTGATCGACTGCCTCCTGCATGCCCGCCCCCTGGGGATCGAGCCCGAAACCTGGGCATGTGCCCTGACCGGAAATCAAACCCTGACCTCCTGGTTCATAGGTCGACACTCAACCACTGAGCCACGCCGGCTGGGCCAGATGACCTCTTTTTGGTGGAGAGAGAGTGCGCTGGTGTTTCTTCTTATAAGGGCACCAATCCCATCACGAGGGTCCTAAACTCATGACCTCATCTAGCTCTATTTTCCAAAGACCCTTCCCCAAATCTCATCACATTTGAGAGTTAGGTCTTCAACATGTACATTTTGAGGGGACACAAATATCCAGTCCATAACACTGGTTAAAAAGAAACCATTGCTTCTTATGAATATTCCAACATGTATTTTAGTGAGAGAGAGAAAAAAAATGTGTGGTAATAAACAAATAGGCTTTAAGTAATACTCAAGCATAGGGAAATGCTTACCCCTAGGCTGACCCTGCATGTCTCAGCCAGGCCTCTGTTGGTCTCCCACTGCTGTAGCTTTTATGTCACCTGTAGGGCATCCCTTTAAAACGAAGAGCCAGGAAAAACCCGATCTACAGTGGCAAACACAATATCGTGGGATATAGGTTAACGATGGTTACTGTTAGGGTCACCAAAGGAGGAACAACACACAAGACCACAAGTAGTAAGGATTATAAATGTATTAGGCCATCTCGATCCCAGATGGACTGAGTCCCCCAAATGGCGCCAGCACCCAGTGATGGGAGTGGGAGATCTTTAAAGGACTCTAGGCAGGCTTTTTCTGGCTGGAGAAATCTCTGGGCAGGTCCAGAGGGGAAGAATAATGGTCTTAGCAAGTGGAATGTGGTCTAAGCAAAAGGGAATGTCGGTTGTAAAGTGGTCTACAGGTCAGTTCCCCGGAGGAGAGGGTCTTGATTCAATTATTTGATTAGACCTAACAGTTACCACCTTTTATCTCTCCATGGATACCTTTGAGAATGTGACAAAGTTATGGACGTTTCCTCAAAGACAATGCACGCACATTTCTGACAGTGGAGAAGGGTTCTCAAAGTGAAATCCATCTTTGGATTGCGCGCGCGTGTGTGTGTGTGTGTGTGTGTGTGTGTGTGTGTGTGTGTGTGTATGTTTGTGGTCCATGGACCTCAGGTTAGGGGCCCATGCACTACAGAAAATAGGGAACGTTGGTGGTCCTTGAGAATATCAGTGAAGTTTCTTCCATTTTTGTGGGTTGGAATAATAATATGGGATTAAAAAATGCATGATATAGAAGAGTTTGCTATCTAAGTTGTTATCATTAAATAAGTCATGAAGTGGGAATTAGGGTGATGTAACAGCTAGATGCCTGCAATACGAGTCTGAGGACCTGTGTTCTAATCTTGACTCCCTAGTTAAGTAGATTTGGGACCGAAGACATGTCCCTTGGTCTTTCTGTACTTCAGTCCTCTCATTGGTCAAGCTGTTCCCACCTAAAGCTACTATTAACTGATGCTTTATCAAAGGCCAGACACACTATGCCGAGTGTTCCCTTGATCCCCAGATATTATTAACTAGTAGTTCAACACTGCAAAACATATATATGTATATCTATATTCTAGATCTATCTCTCTGTCACACACACACACACACACACACACACACACACACACAGAGTATTGTTATTCTGTGGGAAGAGACCCATACTTCTTCACAGTGGGAAAATAAAATGGCTATCGGTCTCAGTTCAGAAGTTCTTTGTCAGGGTATCTAGGACAAGCTGTGGTTATGGGAAACTAGTAGTCATACCAGGAAATATCTGGGGCCCTCACCTTCAGTAAGACGAAGGTGGCATAGTCTCCCACGTTCCTTAAAATAGTCTTTTCTCAATACTCACCTTTGTCAGTGCCTGTTTACACTGTCCCCTCCCAAGGTAACACCCGTTGGTTTCTTGAAAAGATGTTTCCAGCAGTGGTGGTTTGGGGTAGCACAAGGGAAATAAGGAAATGGCTACCAGGTGAGCAGCAGGCCCAATAGCACACTGTTCTGCTCTCCACCTGCCCCTGCTGGTGGCAGCCCCAGGGTGTGTCCCGAGTGCCAGCTCACAGTCTCTCCACGGAGTTTCACTCTGGTTGGGTCCATGTTGTCCTTGGAATTAGCTAGTTTAATTAGTCTATTTTCTCCACTGGTGCCATTGGCCCATCTCTGGGACGAGGCCAGACTCAGATGTGGCCTGGGATTTAAAAGCAGCCTGGGGTCCCCTCTCATTCCTCCCCTGTGTGACATCAGCCCTTTTGACCTATCAGTAATGGAATACATTCAGCAATCCAAGGTCAGGCAACACAGCGTGACAATCTGCTGATTTTCCAGCCCCAGAGAGGAGCAAAAGACATTTTGATGCAAAGATCATTTATTGACTTGGATGAAGCCCTTTCATTGATTCAGTTTCATCTGAAACACTACACATATCAGTCACATAGTAGGAGTTTAAGTTTATTGAGAGAATGTATGAATAGGTCTCCTTAGTTTTTTTTACATAAAAAAGGGGAGCTGGGCCCTGACCGGTTTGGCTCAGTGGATAGAGCGTCAGTCAGCCTGCGGACCTAAGGGTCCCAGGTTCAATTCCGGTCAAGGGCATGTACCTTAGTTGCGGGCACATCCCCAGTGTGGGGTGTGCAGGAGGCAGCTGATCAATGTTTCTCTCTCATCAATGTTTCTAACTCTCTATCCCTCTCCCTTCCTCTATGTAAAAAACCAATAAAATATATTTTAAAAAATAAAATAAAAAAGGGGAGCTGGCACAAAGTAGACCTCCGATCAATATTTAGTTCTTACACCTGTACAGGGGTGGGTAAAAGTAGATTTAAAGTTGTTTGCATGGAAAATAATACGATAATTAATAACTGATAATAGGAGAATAAACTTTGTTTCATATAATCACAACTGTAAATCTACTATTGCCCACTGTTGTATATTTTAAAACCTCAAGCCAGTCTGCATTGGAAAGCCAAATATTTCCCCTGTACTCAGAGGAGAATTGACTCAGTTATTGACCTTATAATCTTGGTAGGGATGTTTTTTGGGGTTCTACTGTCTCATCAAGATAAGTCAGTTTTCTTCTACGGGTTTCAGCCAAGGCTACCAATCTAGAGACATAGGGAGACCTGGGTACTTGGGGAGCTCATTTATTTGAAAATATTTTACTTCACTTTAGAAGTGAAGGTCTTCCATGTCTTCCTAAGTCAAAACTTTAAAGAGTCCCAGTCACTGGGAGTAAAAATGTTTTGGTGATTTTTGTTTTGATTTTTTTGAGAAAAAAATTTTTAAGAGTTTATTTGCGTCAAACTGACGACATATGTTAGAGACCAAGATCTCAGATACTTCCAGTAGAAATGTTTCATTCCTCTGATTTTATTTGCTTGGAGATAAATGTTGTGGATTGAAGACATAGGAAGGAATTCCTTGTCCTATGCTGGGAATCTAAAGGAATCATCACTGCGAACAATTGTGGAACTCCACCCCCACCTCCCCGCTAAAACCTGTGACTTTAAACTTGTGGAAGATGGCACCATAGAGGATAGACAGACAAACAAACACAAAACCAAGATGGACAAAGCTGTAATCAATATTCCTGTGATATTTTCCCCTTTGGCTAAATGGTGACTGAGTTATTCTAAACCACCCAGGGACTGACAGGTTCATGTTCATTTCTGTCTCAATATCTGATTTGTGTCACCAAACTCTTGTTTCAACATGAAATTATTTCATTCTATCCAACTCAGCCACGTTGGTGCAAGTGACTTGACCATGAAATAATTTCTAATTTCATGATTCTTCTGAGAACCACCGAGAAAGCATTTCTATAATTCTGTTGGGGAAAGTTGGTGCTTACAACATTTTATGGGATTATCCCATTTTCAGTCTTCATCCCACAACTGACCCCAGTGGCCTTGAAAATGTCTTAGAAATTTTAATATTTAGGTCTTTATATTTTTTAAACTGCCTCCTGCACTTTGTGAGTGCATTAAAACCATTTGGTAGTCCACACTGTTTTATTTTGAAAATATGCACATTTAATTTAAATAGGATTTTACCTATAAGAGCCCCAGTTGTTTTTTTTTTTTAAATACATTTTATTGACTTTTTATAGAGAGGAAAGGAGAGAGATCGAGAGTTAGAAACATCGATGAGAGAGAAACATCGACCAGCTGCCTCCTGCATACCCCCTACTGGGGATGTGCCCACAACCAAGGTAACATGCCCTTGAATGGAATCGAACTTGGGACCCTTCAGTCCAAAGGCCGACGCTCTATCCACTGAGCCAAACCGGTCAGGGCCCCCAGTTGTTTTTTGATAACACAGATGACAAAAAGACTTTCTTTTCAGTTACATTCAGAGCCTCAAACTGTGGAATCTTCCTTGGCTCCTTTCCTTTCTTTGATATTCCACATTTAATTTGTTAAGTTCTGTTGGCTTTCTCTTTGGAAAGTATTCAGAATCCGATCACTTCCTACGACCTGCCCCCCCCCCCCCCCCCCCACACCTGCTCTAGGCAACCTTCTTCTCTAGCAGAGGCTCACTGGCCACCCTGCTTTCTGGCTTGGGCAGCCCTGTCGCAGCCCTCCTGTGCGTTCTCCACACCGGGAGTGTGACCCTCCATAAAATGTAAGGTGAATCATGTCATTCCTCACCGCCAGCCGCTTCCTGTCCCACTCAGAGTGAAAGCCGGAGACCTGACAGTGATTCATTAGGCCGGACTTGGTCAGCACCCTCTTCCTTCCCACTTCCTCTCTGACTTCAGCTTCTTCCACTCTCTCCCTTGCACCTTCCTCCCTGTCTCTCAGGCCTCCTTGCTGCCCCATGAAGATGCCAAGCACAGGGCCTGGCACGGCTGTTCCCTCTGCCTGGGGTGCCTTTCCTAGGTTTCGGCAAGGCTCCCTCCCTCCCTGCCTCCAAGTCTCTGCCTAAATGTCATCTTCTCACGGAGGCTTCCCTGCCACCCTCCTCCCACCTCTGCTTAACATAATATGTTCACTTGGTGATTGTTTTCTCCTCCACTGACTGGACAGAGGACAGGAGGCAGAGCCTCTGTCTCCTTCGCTGTGGGATGCCCGCCTCCTGGAAGAGTGTAGAGATCCAGTACATAGTCACCGCATGGCTGACATCCTCGGCTCAACCAGGGCGTGACGTGTGGGTAAGGCAGGAGTGTGGGTCATCTCAGAGTTCTAAATGTTAACGTAAAAAAACATCGAAACCTGTAAAGAATTTTTGTGAGTTTATTTGAGCCAAACTGTCGACATATGCCGGGCAGCAGAACCTCAATGAATCGAGGTAATGCTCCGGAGAATGGCGGGTTACATCTGTATTTATACATTGCAATCAAAGGAAAGGGATGTAGGTGGGTTACATGAAATCCATTGGTGATAGGCTAGAGAGGTGGGAGAAAGCAAAGGGCAGGGTGGGGAGAGGTGGGGGGGGGGCTAGGATTAGATAAAAAGTAAAATGATGGACACATACTTAGGTGGGTGCAGGAACAATTAACATGATAATGAAGGAATTTTTGGCATCTGTCCTGGCGCCCAGCACATTAGGCTGTGCCCCCAAGGGATCCAGAAAAAGGGAAGTTATAAGTTACCCAGCCATTTCAAGGGTTATGTTATTATAGATGCCAAAAGACAGACAGGCTCAGGTAAGGTGAAGGTTGACCTTGTCAATGAAGATACAGGCCTAGGACTTAATTGCCCACCATAACTGCTTTTATTTATTTATTTTTATTTTTTTAAAAATATTTTTATTGATTTCTTACAGAGAGGAAGGGAGAGTTAGAAATCATTGGTGAGAGAGAAACATCGATCAGCTGCCTCCTGCATACCTCCTACTGGAGATGTGCTGCAACCAAGGTACATGCCCTTGACCAGAATCGAACCCGGGACCCTTGAGTCCACAGGCCGACGCTCTATCCATTGAGCCAAACTGGTTAGTGCCATAACTGCTTTTAGTTAAAGTTTAATTTCAGACCATCCTTTGTGGTTACTTTAGGTCTTCGAGTTTGCAAGACTGCCATGCAGGCCTTCCCTGAGCTTGCAGGTCAGCATGGGCCCCTTTCGTCCACATAAATACTCAGGTGTCGAATCCACATTTCCAAAATAGCTTCTTATGCCTGGAAAGATTTTTGTCAGGCCAGGATGCTCTCATAATACGGGACTCTCCAGGAGCTGGCTGTGTCATCCTTATGTTTCCCTAAAATTCTGTTCTTAGTGATTAATCTTTTAGTGTTAAGCATCAACCCCTTTAATAGGAACCCCCCTCCCCCCACCCTTTAAAAGCATCAAAGGGTCGTGGGTTCAATTCCTGGTCAAGACACATACCCGGGTTGTGGGTTCAGTCGCCAGGGGGGACAACTGTTCGATGTTTCTCTCTCACATTGAAGTTTCTTCCTCCCTTCATCTCTTCCTTCTACTCTCTCTGAAAAGCAATGGAAAAATCTCCTCAGGTGAGGATAGACCCCACCCTCCAAAAAGGGAAAAGTATATGGACGTGTGGGTAACTGGAAGTGACAAAGGTAAGACGCTAAAAGGCAATTGTGTTGGCTTCCCTGTCTTGATTGTCTTTCGTGTACAGCCTCCAGGAGCTGCCTTCCTGCCTTCAGTGTCCGAAATCCAAGAGCGAGTGAATGAATATCAGTGAACACCTCCATGTGCTCCGTGTCATTCTGTTTGATGCTCAGGACAACACTGTGAATGAAATGTTCAGGTGAGGAAATAGACGCTGGAACTGTTAGTAGGATTCAGGCCAGGTCTTTCTAACTCCAAGGTTTTAATCGTTCGAGTTCATTCCAATACAAATCGCCCTGGCCACACTAACTCCCTGTGCGGGGCTGAGCACAGCCAGAAACAGAGAGAGAAAGAGAGAGAAAGAGAGAGAAAGAGGGAGGTCAGGACAGGTCCATGGGCTCCAGCCGCTTGGGTTTCACATCGCAGAACCAGTCTGGGCACTTAATGGGCCTCTAACCCAGCCTTGAGGTTACTGGTGGCACTTCTCTGGTTTCAGCGCAGACACTTCAGCTCATAGCTTTCTTCTGATTTGAGACGCTGAGTATGAGATGAGCACAATCTTAAAGTCAATCCCAGAAAAGGCTGTAACCACGACATTTTTCATGACTTGATAACAAGAGGCCCGAGACGGCAGAGCTGGGGGTTGGCCCGGGTGCCGACCGCAGGCTCTGGTTCCCTGCAGACTGCATTCCGGGGCTTCAAGTGTCCTCTCCCGTGCACCACGCGTGTTTACCCTTTGCACACTCCACCTCTCTCCCTTCGACCTGGTGGAGGTGGGAAGATGAAACCAAGGCCACTCCAAGAACAAGCCCTTGAGACTGCTGCTGTGCTGGGCAGGCTCTTTTTAGCGTTTCACACGACCCTCTGGAACATACAGAACTGCCTACCCTTCAGAAGGGTACTCGTTTCCTAACAAAGGATCGAAAGTGGGGAGGTAAAACAACAGGAGTTTATTCTTTCACAGCTCTGGAGGCTAAGTCTGAAATGGAGGCGGTGCCTGCAGGGCTGGTTCCCTCCGGAGCTTTGAGGGGGCACTGTCCCGCTCCTTTTCCTTGCCTTCTGGTGGTTGCCATCGATCCTGTTTGTGACAGCACAGCTCCAATCTCTGTCTGTCTCTCCATGGCCTTTTTCTCTGTGTCTGTCTCCTCTGTGTCTGTGTATCTCTTTGTGACCTCTTCGTGTAAGGATACCAGTCCCTGGATTTAGGGCCACCACATCGGCTTCACTCTTCAATGCCCTCCCGCTGCCATGGTGAGTCTGGGGCTCCACACTCAATCTGACCACAGCCCGCACTCTGTGCTCACACTGTGTGTGGGGACAGGGCTGCTCCACACCTCCACGTCTTTGCAAATTCTGTCCTCTCTGCCTGGAATGCGCCATCCCGTCTTCCTCACCTTTCTCTCCATCTAAAAAACTCTTCCTGATTTTTTAGGCCTCTGGTCCTGGGTGAGGGCCACCCTGAATGCCACGGGGAGAGTTGACTGTGGCCTTTTGTGCCCAGGTGACAGACTGACTAGCATCTTTCTCATCCTTGTAGTCTACTTCCTACAATGCTTGGTGCCCAGTTGGCTCGCAAACACTTCCTGCATGGTTTAAGCTGCTGAATGGAAAAGCCACAGTGAGCAGAACCTGGTGGGACTTGTGAGCTGACACTGGCAGCTCCATGAGCGAAATGACCTGAGGAAATAAAAGTTCCTTGTGCTTTTCTCCTATGTCTCAGGTGACTTTTAATGAGATTTAATTGTGTCAGGGAGTGGGTCTTGCTAGTGAAGAAGTGATGGAGAGAAAGGGGGAGCCCCTGGCCTGGGGTTCTACAGCCCTGAATTCCAAGGTAAGGCTGGTAAAGGGGCATGACCAGGACACTGGTAGAGCTGTCCATGTTCCTGCTTCATTCCTGCAGTCAAGCGTGGGGGGCATTTTGGTGTTGGTTGGTGGGGTCCGTAAGAGGTGCCTGCAGGGACCCAGTTCTTGGACTCCTAGACTGAGGCTGAGCCGGGCTGTTCTCCTGGAAAGTGACCCCTTGCTGGCCTGGCTGCTGAATGAAGGCCTCGGCAGCACCCGCCCAGCCTCTCTTTTAGGAGGAAAATGGCATCTTATTGTGAGGCTCTCCCTTCTCATCTCATTTCCAATCACGTGAGTGTCTCTTCTGTGTCCCTCAACAATGCCGCCTGTCACTGGAAGCCAGGGGACACTCAACGGAGGATAACTAGAGTTGGAGTCACACCTGGTTTCCAGGCTCCTTTTATACTATTTCGTCCATTGATTTCCAAGGGCCCCAACCTTGTTTTCCAGACCATTTTAGCAGGACGAGACCCAGCAAATGCATCATTCCATCTACTGTCCCCCTCCCTGTCTCCTTCAGGGGCATCTGAAAATTACTCAGCTGTTCCACCTCCCAGACAGCCAGACCCTGAGGGGGTTCCGAGGCAGGGCTAGGGCTAGGCAAGAGGAGCAAGGTGTGCAGGACTCACAGTGTAAGGAGGTGCCCCATCTCAGGGCTCTGCTTCCTTAGATGAGGTGCTCCAGGTGCCTCGCCCCGGTCACGGCTTGGTGCTGAGCTGGTGTATGGATAACAGGATGGGAGGATAAAAAAAGATTAAAACAGGAGGGTAGAAGAGACTGCAGTTAAGAGGACAAGGTAGGAAATCCAAAGTCAATGGCAAAGTGAAAAATAATGGGTACAGGGGACCGAGGGCGGTGCTTTAAAACCAGCATCCCCCACAAAGCTCTCCCACACACAGCCCTGGACAGGCCGCACAGACGACACCCAGAGAACAAGGAAGCACACCCATCCTTTCTCAGGAGGTTTCCTGGGCTTCTTGTGCTGGGGAGGGGTGGGGGGTTAGGGAAGGAATCCCCAAAGTCATGTTCCTTCTGCTTTTACTCCCTCCTCGGACTTGACATCTTTTTGTTGATGTCAGGAAGCTCGCCCTAGGCATGGTGATTCCGACTCTAAGGCCTGGAAGAGCCCTCAGGGACCTCTAGACCTGCACGGTCCCGTGGGAGCCACTGAGCACTCACAGTGTGGCTAGCTGGCCCACACCTGCAAGTGCTGTGAGTATATAAAATGCACACTGGACTTTTGAGGACACGGTTTAAAATGAAAGAATGTAAAGTAGCTCATTAGTATTTTTAAAAAGATTGATTACATTGTGAAATGATGTTTAGGACCTATTGGGTTAAATAAAATATTACTAAAATTCATTCCCCTATTTTTCCCCCCACTTCTGTTCATGTGGTTGCTGTAATATCACAAATGTGGCTCCCATGTGCGGCCTGAATGACCTGTCTATTAGTTAGACAAGGCTGGTCTAGTTCAACTTCCTTCTTTAACAGAGGAGGAGACTGAGGCGCAGATAGAGGACCTGACGTGGCAGATGGCACACAAAAGAGCACCATCACTTTCCGTTTCCACCAGCTTCTCAGGTTCCTACACACACACACACACACACACACACACGCACACACTCGGGGTCGGGAAAGGAGCAGGTGGGCTTACAGACCCGTGGGCTGCAGGCCTCAAGAGAAGTGTCCCAAGACAATGGCTGTGGTTTCTTGGCAGTGAAATAAAAAAATCTAACAACGGTGGGGGTTTTCTCTCCAAGAAGTCACATTTTTAATATATTGATTTTTTTTTTTTTTTTTTTTCTACAGAGAGGAAGGGATAGGGATAGAGTTAAAAACATTTTTGGGGGGTTAGAAACATTGATGAGAGAGGAACATCGATCAGCTACCTCCTGCACACCCCCTACTGGGGATGTGCCCGCAACCAAGGTACATGCCCTTGACAGGAATCGAACCCAGGACCCCCCAGTCCGAGGGCCGAAGCTCTATTCACCGAGCCAAACCGGTTAGGACAGAAGTCACATTTTTAAAAAGCGGGGGAGCCCTGGATCTTCCCTCGTTAATTAATTTGCACAGTAACACAGGTTGGTTTACCAGGTGTGCTGTTGGGACTTCAACAGCACAGAGGCCTCCCCGGCAGGCAGTGGGGTAGAGCCGCCCTGAGCCCTGACACGGTGTGGGCAGCCACTTAAGGATTGTTTGACAAGTAAACAAAGACAAGTTTCAGTGGGATTGGCTTGATAATGGGAGAGGGGTGGGCAGCCCCAGGGCGGGGAACCAGATACCAAAGGCAAATTCCTTTATTTCATAATTTTATCTGGCATCCCCGTTCTCAAGCTGCTTTGTGAGGCTCTGAGAGAGGTCGTTAGGAAAGTAGAGAGATAATAATCGCCCCGCCCCGGGGCAGCACTAATGGGTCTCATCTGAGGACACTACTAACAAGTGGAGCCGCCACCTAACTGTGGAGCCGCCAGTTAACTGTGGACGCCGGGTAAGTTTTCGTTGGCCTCTAACCTCGCTTGGGCTGGTGGGCCCTGCGCAAGGGTAGGAAGGGGTGGGGTGAGGTGTTGGGGGCACCGCTTTCCTGCCCCTGGTTTCCCATCCTTCCCAGCTCGGGCGAGAGTCTTGGAAAGACAGGGCAGGGCCACCTGGGGGCCAGCTCTCCGTTCTGTTTGCTCGAGTAAACACAGTGTACGTGGGTATCTCCTTGTCCCCCACCTCCCATGGGTTGTGGGACCCAGAAATTAAAATAGGCGCCACAGCCTGGCTGGCCCTTGCCCCTGGGGGACAGGAGTGCCAGGCGGGGAGCGCGGCGTGCACTCGGATGGAGACCGACACGCAGTCCGCTGGCCCCTTCCTTTGACTCGGCGCCGGGAGACCTGCGGGTGCGCTGCCCTCCGAGCGGCTGCGCTGCCCTCCGAGCGGCTGCTAGGCTGGGAGGTGCCCTCCTCCCCATTTCAAGGGTGACTGTGCCGCTGACGTCAGGCAGCTTTTGGTTCATTCCCTGGCGTGAGGACTTTATTTTCATAACAGCACGCAGTGCCCTGGAACTGGAATAGGCGTGTCCTCCCCCCTGACCCTCTCCCGCCCCTTGTCCCTCCGCTCACCTCCTCGCTCGCTCGCTCGCTCCCTCCCTCCCTCCCTCCGGCGACAGCCGCCTTTATAACCGCTCGGCGCCGCGAGGGCGGGATCGCTTTCGTGGGCTCCCCTGCACCGAGGGGCTCCGAGCGGCCTCGATCGCGCGGGAAGCAGCGCCAGTTCCAGCGCCAAAGCCCAGGCACAGGGTAAGTGGGGCGCACGGAGCCCGGAGCGCGCCCCGCCTCCGGGTGTAAATCCTGGGGGTGAGCGGGTCGGGAGGGTGCAAGCGAGGGAGAAAGCCTGGTAATGAGGACCGCCGCTGGCTACGAGCAGAAGAGAATCCCTAGAAAGAAGTGCCTCTAGGTGAACACAACTCAGATGGTTTCCTTCCCCTGCGCCTCGCAGGCTGAGCTGGAGGCGGAGGGCGACGTGAACTCCGAACGGTAGTTTCAGACGCGTTCTGCGCGCTTCGCAGGCGGAATCCTGGCCGGGCAGGGGGCAGCTCCGGCGCCCAGAGAAGAGAAAAGAGGGAGAAAGATCTTAGAGGAAGGGCCCGGCCGGGGGCGAAGAGGGGTGGACACGGGAGGGTGGAGGAGGGGAAAGGTGGTGACAATGGTTACTTTACCCAGTTACTGAAAAGTTTCCAAGTGTTTTGTCCTTCCACCACAAGCGTGCCCTTCGGAATGTGGGGAAGCAGGCTCATGGAAGCCACCCCTTCTCTTGAGTGTGGGGCCCTCAGCTCTACAGCGTTCCCTCTGAACTCCCGCGTGTTCAGTAACAGCTCACCTTGCAAACGAGGAACAGGACTGGGGAACGGGCCCCAAAGATGCCCCTGAGGCCCTGCAGCACCCGAGGGGAGGAGAGGCTAGCACACAGCGGGAGATCTGCTCTGGTTCAAGGAATCTGAAGGACTTTCCATCCCTGACTTCTCTCCAGGCTGATTTTGTCCTCCGAGGGTCCGGTAAATGGCACACCTGCTGCAGGTTCAGCTGAATCACCCACGGCTGTGGGCTCATTCCTGGGGGGAACGCTTGAGCCACTTCAGATACAGAGGGGTGAGGATGGAGGCGGCGTTCCACTCTCCAGGCGGGGTGCTGGTTGCTCCCTGGAGGGGGAAGGAATGAAGGGAGGAAGGGTCGGGAGGAATTTTACTTGGGAGACTGACAGGCTCCTCCAGGGTTTGGAGAAGTGCGTGCTTCAAGGGCAAACGGGAATGAGCAGAACATTCCTGGGAAGTGCTCTCCACTCGGGTCAGGAGCCCTCCTTCCTCCTCCTGACTCTATAGGACTGTGCAGCTGTGCGAGGACAGGGCCTGGGCCCTGAGTTCCCCCCAAGGGATCCTGGGGAGGCCCCAGCTCCTTCTCAGGCTGAAAGTCCAGCCCCTGGCAGTCCTCTGCGGAGCCTGCGCCTGCCTTCCTATTTCACCCTAGTGGACCCTGAAGATAATGGGGTGTAAAGAAGACTTTTGTGTGATTTTATTTTTCTCACTCTGGGTGTTGGACTTCAGGTCCAGTTGAGGAAATGGGCAGGAAATGATGCGTTGGTATACTAGGACCTTCAACAGCAGTGAACTGAACAGTGGTTTCTCTTGAAGGGTAGATTTTCTAAGTTGTTGGTGTGTTTGATTTTACTTTTATCCCTAGTTTTATTGGTTTGTGGTTAGAATATATAGTCATTACATTTCTTATTTTAGGATTTCAGATTTTTTTTTTTTTTTTGGTGTGGTCTAACATTTTGTAAATGTTCCAAGACCACTTCCATAGAAGCAATCATATAGAGCCGGGTGGGTAAACCAGGTCTATGGCCAAACACATTCCTCAGCCTATGTTTGTGAATAAAGTTTTATTGGAACACAGCCATGCTCATTTGTCTATGCATTATCTATGGATGCTTCAGCTATAAACGTATGGATTGCAGAGCCTAAACTACTTGTTATCTGGCCCTTTACAGAAAATGTTTGCTGATCTTAGATATAGAGGATCTGAATGATTTGATTAATAATGGAGATCTAATGAGATATAAAGATAGATAATATTTTGATTAAAGTATCCACAGAACATACATAAAAATTTACCATATTATTATTCATTTCTTTTCTATTTAATCTGCTGAGGATTGATAAACTATTAAGGTGTCCAATAATTGTAGTAGTTCCTTTGATTTCTCCTTGTGTTCCTGGTAATTTTGTTTTATGTGTTTTAGTGCTGTGTTATTCAGTGCATACATGTTCATGATGATTTTATCTTCAATGCACAGAATCCTGATTATTATAATACCTTTTTGCCTACACTTTGCATGATATTAATACCTCAACTCTTTCTTAATTGTCTTACCTTGAGCAAGTTATTTAACTTTGTGCCTGACACATAATACCTGCTAAATAAACATTATCTTTTATAATTGTGCCTTTTTTTTGGCATTCATTTTCATTTTTTCCTTCCTTTGGCTTTCAATTTTTAAAATCCTGTTGTTTTAGGTGAAGTTCCTATAGGTATAGAATAGTTTAATTTTTTTTGAAATAAAAAATGTTAGCATTTACACTTATTGTAATAATAGTTGTTTGCTATTGTCATCTAATTTTTGGCCATGCATTCTGTTTTCTCCATCCTCTCCACATCAGGTAGTCTGTATTGTATTTTTTGATCTACTAGGCCACTTAGTGGATGGTAGTGCCATTCTCAGGGCTTAGAAATACAGGCTTGTAAGGGAAGATGACAAATTTAGCTTGGGGCTTGCTGGATCAAACATGAATATGTTGCCATTATACATTGAAATAAAATATTTAAAAATTGGCCTTTGAGATGGTATACCAATAGCGGACTTCATTTATCCAACTACCTTTTTTTCTGGAAGTTTCATTTCTTTTTTTAAAAAATACATTTTTATTTATTTCAGGGAAGAAAAGAGAGGGAGAAATACAAATATCAATGATGAGAGAGAATCATTGATTGGCTGCCTCCTGCATGCCCCCTACTGGGGATTGAGCCCAAAACCTGGGCATGTGCCCTTGACCTAATTGAACCCAGGACCTTCAGTCTGCAGGCTAATGCTCTATGCACTGAACCAAACCAGCTCGAGCTGGAAGTTTCATTTCTTAGTATTCTGGGCCTAAAAGATTTGAAAGTTTCACTCAAATTCTTAAGTTTTTAAAAAACTGATTTTCAGTATTTTTAGTTTACATTCCAGTAATTTATTTTACATGATTCTAAAGTTCACATGGTTTGTTTAGATACTAGAGGCAGATGATAAAACCCCCAGGAACTACGCGAAAGTAAATAAACTGGGATGGACACTGTTGTTGTACTTGTTTAGCTCTGCCCATGGTAGTAGAATCATTTATTTTCTCTTCAGTTACTGCATAGAAACTCAATTCAGGGATGTTATTCCGATGTTATTCATAAGCTGTTGCCATGACACATCACTTTTATGTCATCAGAATACAGATAGCTACTGAGAACAGGGAATCTGGAGATTTCCCTGGAGACACTTTCCAATTACAACTTACCCTTCATCCAGGGCAGAGAAATTTCTGTGAGACTCCACCCTTGTCTTAGAACTTAGCCTAGATAAAAATATGAGGATCCGCACATATTCGTCTTAAAAATTTGTCCTCTCCGTTACATTTGCTACCAAATACCTTGCTTTGAGTAAATATTCAGTGGGCAGTCTTATTCCAAACATTTGCTCAGCAACCACTGTGCAGAGCACACAGTGAGGGGGTACCAACAAACAGAAGGTTTGCTCTATTTCCTTAATCTTTAAGATGCCTGTTAATCTGATAGGTGAGTCAGCCTGATATTAAAGTATAATATATAACATATATGTGGAAAACCTTCAGTGCTAAGAAGTAGTTACTTGTAAAAACTATGAAGAAACTTACAAGTTTAAAATGAGATGGGACTAATAATTTTTTTAAAACCTCAAGATTTGGGTCAAGTATTGAAGAATCATGGCAAATGGATTGTGGTTAGGAGGGGCAGGGTCTTTTTGGCTAAAAGAATAATGCGTGTGCTGAGGCAAAGAGGGTTACTTTGTCCAAGAAGATATTAGATGAGCTCCAATTTCCTACCAGATAGAAAAATACTCTTGGAAGCCTTGCTTGCCTTGCACAGAGGGGTAGAGAAGCTGGAAAGGCCGAGGAGGTGGCTGGGAGGACCAGCTAGAAAAAAGCCTGGAAGCTCAAATTAAGGCTTAATCTAATCTAATAAAAGAGCAATATGTAAATTAACTCTCACTCCATTATATATAAGCCAAGCCCACCAGCCAAGCCATGCCTACCAGCCAATCAGAGCAACAATATGCAAATTAATCCAGCCAAGATGGCAGCTGGCAGCCACGGAGCTAGAGCAAACAGGAGGCCAGCGATGGAGGAAACTGCCTGCCTAGGCCGGCTATGGCCTCCGCTCAAGGCAACAAAGTTTTAATTATAGAAGATAAATAAACCCAGAAACCTGCTTCCAGCTAGCCTGGCTGGGACCTTGGGTCAATGGGAGCTGTTGCCAGCCTGCAAACAGCCCTCAGCCCCTCACCCAGGCTGGCTGGGCACCCCAGTAGGGACCCAAACCCTGAAGGGACTGTGGGCAGCCTGAAAACAGTCCTCAGCCCCTCACCCAGGCTAGCCACATCCCCATGGGGTGAGGGTCCCCATTGGGGGGCTTGGCCAGCCTGCAAACAGCCATCAGTCCCTCACCCAGGCTGGCCAGGCACGCCAGCAGGTGGACATCCCCTGAGGGGTCCCAGACTATGAGAGGGCACAGGTGGGGCTCCCCCCCGAGTGCATACATTTTTGTGAACTGGTCCCCTAGTCTATTATAATAGACAAAAAGGAGTTAATATGCCTTTTAACCGCTAAATCCACTGATCTCTTCCCAGGCCTTCTTTTCTTTGCTCCCCTTGAATCTTTTAACTCCACTGACCCCTCTTTTTTGGGAAACTTCCTTGGCATCTGGGAAACCACCTGGGCTTATTTCTTTTTCTAACCTCTAATAATTTCTTTTCTGATATCCTTTGCTGACTTCTGTTTGAATGAGATGGTGTTCCCATGGTTTGGACCTCAGCCTTCTCCCTCACCGTATGTACATCCTGGGTAATCCCGCCTCACCTCAAGGCTTCAGATGCCTCTTATGGCCCAGTCTGTGTGTATAGCCCAAACTCCTGCTGAACCTCATGTCCATGTGCAGAGGGGTCAGCTCAACCTGTGTCTAACAGCCTGGCCTTTCAGAGCCATGTGATCTTGGGCAAGTAATTTAACTTCTCTGTGCCTCATTTCCCTCATCTGTCAAAAGGGGACATAATAATAGAGTAGTGTAGGGATTACATGAAGCCATGTGTGGCCCAGAGTAAACTCTCAGGATAACTTCGTGTTTGTTCTTTCTGGAATCCTCCAATTGCATGTCCCACAGTCATTTTAGATTCAACAAAGCTAGATTTAGCATCTCCCCTAATAAGCCTGTATTTCTAAGGTCCATTCAGTTGCCTAAACTAGAAGTCTGGGAATGGACTGGATTCCTTTATTCCCCAAGTCCTGTCTTCTACCATCTCCCCAATCTCTCACCATTTCCTGCCCATCTTTCTTGCCTCATCTCCTTGGATTCCTTGCTAAAGCTTCTTAAAAAAATCCCTCTAGGTAGACTTGGCCACTGTTTTCCATATGCCCTCAGCATTCCCTGCACACTCAAAAACTCCTTATTTGTATGTCTGTGCAACTCTATTGGTCTTACCAAGGGCAGCAGCCACACTTGTGGTCTGAGTGACTTGTACATCGAACACAGTACCTGACAATAGTAGGCACTTAAATATCTGTTGATTGACAGGAAGATTGACCTAGTGCAAGACTGTTTGCTTTGGAGACTTCCCAGAGATGATTTAAATGGAGAGAGGCTGGAGTTTGGGAGAAAAGCTTTGGAGATCATAACTGATTTAGAGATGAAATAGATTAAATTATGATTTAACTCATAAAGGCAAACTCTTCCTAACTATGTGACATGGCATATGTAACTTCATGTAAGACACAGTCTTCTCACCTACAAAATGAGTTGTGGGAATATTAAATGAGATAATAGGTATAAGACATGTAAATAAGAGAATACATATAATAAAACATATAAACGCTAAGCCTTGTGCCTGGCTCATAGGAGGACTCAGCATGCAGTGGTAGTCATTCTTTATATTCATAATTATATTGTGACTATTGTTATTACTATGATTGAAGGTGGCAATTCAAGGGCGGAGAGGAAATTAAAATGATAGAAAAATCACACATTTGCCTGTGATGGCTCAGCTTCAACAAACACCTAAGTGATTTGATGTCATTCCCCAGGCAGTCCTCAGAGGAAGGCTTTGTCCTTTTCATTTTTAGATGACGGATGAGATAAATAGATGAATCTGCTAAGGAGGAAGATGAGATCAGCTGCTGGGAAGTTTCAGGGCCCCAGCTAATTCATGCTCAGACGCTCCATCACATGCTACCAGTTGCCCTTGCATACCAGGCAATGCCAATTGTTGGTCAACGCCACGTGGAGGGTCAGTACTGCTCCAGTACCCCGTGGCTTTGCCCTGCTCTCCGACCCTTCAACCTCACCTCCAGCCCTGGTTTGGGATTGAGTTAGGAGTTTGCGGCACATATTCTTTTAATGACAGGACATGGGGCAAGAAGGAGGATGAGGGGGAGGGAGAAAGAGGCTTAGAAATTGTCTACAAGGAGCTCCCCGGAGGGATGGACAGTGGAGCTGGCCATGGGCTAGACCACCTAGTTCAGCGGCCGCCCTCGTTTGCAGAGGGGATGGAGGTTCCTGGAGATAGTGTCCTCCCACGGCAAGGCAGCCGAAACCCCTTCCTCCTAAAGGGGCCCAGTAAAAGGAGGGTTTGGAATTGAGCTCAATAAGTGCCTCTCGGCCCTGCCTGCCTCTCCTCCTCCAGTTGTCCTCCCCTCACCCCCACCTTTCTTTATTTCTTAACCTTTGGGTCAATGGCCTGACTCATTCCAGAAGGGTTAAGGCATTGCCAAGTGATTTCAGGGTCTCAGCTGTGGGTGTCACTGGGTTATTGGACGGCAGCTAGTTAGCACAGTTAGCCGCGGTCATGAGTGAAAGGGGGTCTCACCCTTATGACTCAGAGTCATTCCTCGTTTCCAGGCCTCTCAAACCTCACCATCCTCCTTCAAAGTGTAGGGTTTAGTCATCAGGAAATTGGGTGGGAGCGCATGACTGGATTCCAGTAAATTCCTCTCTGCTTGCTGGGAAGGATTCATGGTCTCCTAGGAGACACCTGGAGTCTCTTAGAAGCAGGGTTTCAGACACGGCCCAGAACTCCTCACTCCAGACCCAAAGTGCGACTTTAGACAGCCTGCGTGAGGGGAGGATGGGAGCAAGTGGTGGGAGCTGGATTAAGGACAGCAGACAAGGGGCTTGTGAAGTACAGTCCCCCTTTCCACTCCTGTCTCATGAACAACCTCTTTCCCGTGGACTCCACTTCCCCCGACCATATGCTCGCCCGACCATCCTGGTGGGGCACTTACCACAGCCAGGTACTAGCCTGGAGGCTGGGGAGAGACATTTAATAACCCAACCTCCAAGGGACCTGTTTGTCTGGCGGGAGATGCAGACTTCTCAACAGGTATGGCAGGGCTGCCTGCCAGGTGCTGTGGTAGGAAACGCCGAGGCTCCCCGAGAATTCAAAGGATGCGTGTCTCACTAGGCATGGGCAGCAAGGGAAGCACCTGGTAGAAGGGGGCTCTAAGTCAAAGGAAGGGGGTGGGGAAGTGGGGAGAATGCCCACGCAGATGGGATAGCGTGCTTGAAGTGAGATAGGGGGCTGGTTTGGAGGAGAGACAAGAAGCTTGCATATTGGGGATATGGAGGGTGTGGGGTCAAGGCATGAGGCTGGAGAGGCAGGCAGGGCCGAGCCTTCCACTGGCTGGGCAGGTTATGGCTCTTTCTCTGGCCACAAAGAGTGGCTTAGAGATGGCAAGTCTGCAGATAGAGGTCGGGCTTCTCAGTGGTCCAAGTGGAGATGTTGGTGGGCCACATAGTCAAGAGACAGTGAAGAGGTGGAAGTGCTAGGACGTGGGTGATGGGTCTGTTAATGTGGAATAGAGATTTCTTCGGCCATTTCCCAACTCAGTGGTATGACCTTAACTTGGCTTTTAGTGTCACTGCCTTGGGTTCACAAATGGGGATGTTGTAGGCGGCAGGAACGCACCAGGTGTCTGATCCATGGGGTCAGATTGGACCTGGGTTCAGCAACCTCGGTACTTGGGCTCTGCCTAGGAAAGATTCAGAGCCAAGACCCAAACTGTAAGAGAATATCTAATCTAATAAAAGCATAATATTAAAATTTACCATTTCTTCGGGACGCCTAAGCCACGCCCACCAGCCAATCAGAGTGACTGTATGCAAATTAGACCAGCCAGGATGGTGGAGGCCACAGCCCTGGGAGAAGCCGCACACCGGGGTCCAGCAGAGCAGATGGAAGACCTCTGCCCTGGGATCCAGGCAGCAGCTGCGCGGCGAGAGGAGCAGTGGGCCTGTGGCCACGATCCAGGCCATAGCACAGGCCGGCCAGTGGCCGCAGGGAGGAGCAGGGTGGGAGCAGCCAGCCGGCCCCTCCGCTGTGGCCTGAGAATTGATGGGTCGCGACACACACACACACACACACACACACACACACACACACACACACACGGAGGCTAAAAGCCTGTGTGTGTGTGTGTGTGTGTGCACGCGCCCCACAATGGATTCCAGGTGTCAGCCCAGTAGGGGCGGGAGCAGCCAGCCAGCCCCATCTCCTGTGAGAGGCCCCATCTCCCTTCAGAGCTGGGGTGAACCCGCAGGAGCCAGGAGACAGAGAGATGGGGGGGGGGAGCGGAGGGAGCAGCAGCCAGGGAGAGTT
>PVJC01020395.1:0-15479 GCA_004026665.1 Murina feae
ATTTCCAGTAACATAGTGAATAAGAATTCTATCATTTCATCCCCTCACTGTGTAATCCTGGTTATGGTAATTCCTCTCTGGGTTTCATTATCCCCCTCTGTAAATGGAAGAAAAATAAAAATCACCTCTTGCAAAAGTATGCATCTTCATCTATCGCTACAGTAGATGAGGATGAAGAACGTGTGCAGGAAAGGGAGACAAAGAAGTGGATGATTCAAAGCAATAGTTGTGTCTCCCCATGAACTGGTTATAACTGTCAATGTCTTATACAGTAACAATTTTACCATGAGGATTGTGAGCACCAAACACCTAGTCCCATTTTTTTTCCTTCAAGTAAATCTACACACAAACACTGGGAATTTAGTATAGATCACACAACACAAATTTTCTCTCGCCACTTGCTGATAATTTGCTTCATTCCTGAGCTTGTCCGTAGCCTGTAGCATTTATTTTAGCGACAGCAAAAGAAACTTGGGATTAGCCATTAACCAGTAAACAGCATAGTCTCCAAGGTTCTTGGCAGTGCCACCTGGAAGTACAAATAATTACAAACAACGGACTCCCCAGAGTAAGAGACCATGTCCTTGGTCAATGAGCTGAGGATGAGACAAAGGGTAATGAGCATAGTCTAGTTTCTTTCTCATTTCGTTTCCCCACTGTTGGAAAGTGGGACCTGGTGAAGGACCTGTGACACCTTTTAGACATTTGTTTAGAGTTAAACATATAATATCACCACCAATAAGATTTAATGTTTCAATTATGTCCATATCATTCATTCATTTATCTAGCCATTCACTTTTCAAAAAATATTTACTGGGTATCTTCTTTGTGTCAAGTTCATAGCTATCAAAGATGCAATATAGCCCAGCTAGTGTGGCTCAGTGGTTGAGTCTCTGAACCAGGATGTCATGGTTCGATTCCCAGTCAGGGCACATACCTGGGTTGTGGGTTTGATCCCCAGTGTGGGGCCTGCAGAAGGCAGCCGATCAATGATTCTCTCTCTTCTGTGATGTTTCTATCTCTCTATTCCTCTTCCTTCCTTTCTGAAATCAACCACAAAAATAATTTTTTAAAGGAGGCAATATAGCTACGGTCCCTGGTCCAAAGAAGCTTGTACTGTGTGTGGAAGGGGATATCTTATATAATAAAAGGATAATATGCAAATTAACCCTAACAGCAGAACCACTGGGAATGACTGGCCACTATGACACACACTGACCACCAGGGGGCAGATGCTCAATGCAGGAGCTGCCCCTTGGTGGTCAGTGTACTACCACAGGGGGAGCTCTGGTCAGCCACAAGCCAGGCTGCCAGCTGCCAGCACAGCAGTGGCAGGAGCTTCTCCCACCTCCTCAGCAGAGCTAAGGATGTCTGACTGCAGCTTAGGCCTGCTCCCCGCTGGCAAGTGGACATCCTCCAAGGGCCCCCGGGCTGCCAGAGGGATGTCTGGCTGCCAGTTTAGGCCCAATTGCCTAGGGAGCAGGCCTAAGTCAGCAGGTGGACATCTCCCAAGGTGTCCAAGACTGCTAGAGGGCACAGGCCATGATGATGGACATCCCCGAGTGCACAAATTTTTGTGCACTGGGCCTCTAGTAAACAATAAACACTTATTCCATTTTTCCCCAATAAGTGTTTCTACGGCTCCTGAAGCTCTGAATAGCACAGGGACACTGGGAGCTTATCGCTCTCACCTAATGAGGCATGGACCTCAGTGCATGGCACAGCAGCAGGAGCCCATGCTGGCTTTGTGTCAGTTCCATGAGCTTGCCAAGCATGGCCACCCTAGAGCTTTAGCTCTTGGTCTGCCCTCTGTTTGGAGCACTGGTCCCCAGTTCTTAGCATGGCGGGCTCACTCCTCACCCTCAGATCCCAGTGCAAACCTCAGTTCCTCAGAGGCCGGATTCCTGGCCACCCCACACGAAGCAAGCTTTGGCCCTTCCCTTGATTATTCGTTATTACTTTGTTTTATTGTTTTGAAAGCACTTGATCGAAAAATGATCATGTTTAGGCATCTGTTTGTCTATGTGAGAGTAGGGACTATATCTTATTGGCTAACACAACAGTATATGTATGGAACAGTGTCTGGCATAGAATGGGTTTTTTCTAGAAATATTTGTTGAATGAATAAATGGCTGGATAAATGAATGTTGTTATGAAGACATAGGAAATGAGCACCTTAACCTAATTATGAAAGATAGACTCAATAATATTCCATTGTGTACATGGATTCTTTAAAGTGAGTTGGTTGTTTTTTTTTTTTTATTCCTCACCCAGGGAGTGAGGTTATTTTTTTTCCCATTGATTTTTAGAAAGAGTGGAAGGGAGGGGGGAGGAGGAGAAGAGTGAGAGGAAAAAGAGAGAAACATCCACCTGAGAGAGACACATTGATTGATTGCCTCCCATTAAAGTACCAAAGGGATGGGATTGAACCTGCAGCCGAGGTACCTGCCCTTGACCAGAATCGAACATGGGTCCCCGTGCTGACGCTCTAACCGTTGAGCAACCCGGTCGGGGCTCTGTGCAGTTAATTTATCACTTTTTCAGGAGAGAGGTCAATTTATCTCTCTGGCTTTAAAGGTCAGCAAACCTAACAGGAATCTTACCTCCATGCTAATAATGACCACCTGGAGAATTTACTAAGCATCCCTTTCCAAGTGGAATGTCTCAGAGTCGCAGGCATCATGTGCTCCTGGTTTTAAATCGCGCTCCTCCTTCAGGAGGAGTGTCTGCTTGGGCAATTCCCCGAACTCCTCTGAACATATTTTCTTCGTCTTAGCAAACAGGGATGATAATGAATTCAGGGAGTTGCTGTGAGGAGCCCTGCGAGCCGATACAGGGCCTAATGCACAGGGAGATAGTCAATCACGCCGCTTGGTTAATGTCACGACTATAATGGTATCATTCCGCGCCTCAGGCCAAAATCTTCCTTGGAAGAATAAAAGTCAGCTCTTTAGATTTTGGACCAAAGTAGGAGACTGCATTTCCACCCCAGCGCTTACTCCTCGCAGGGGGGTGGGGGGGGGAGCGGGGGACCTTTGCCTTTTGCAAAGGGAATGCCAGAACGAAAGGGCTGGAATGAGTTTTCGCTCCCCATGTCCGCGCCTGCGAAGCTGCGGTGTTGTCAGCAGGGAGAACACCGCCTGGAAAGGGCTCCCAGTGCATTTGCCTGGCAAGATCCGGGGCGGAGATTGACAGGATCTCAAACAGCCCCAGTCAGGGCGAGCGGCGGGGCTGCAGTATTGACAGCGGGGATTTCGTGAGTAATGAAGGAGGTTATATGATTAAGTTCCCCCGAAGCCTGTGGCACCCCTGTGAGCACTTGCTGCCCAGCGCCGCCCCCCTGCGTGGCGGCTGTTCAGGACGGATTAATGGGATGAGAAGCTCTGCATGGAATGCTGGCCTGTGGGGTCTTAGAGCTCTCCTCTCTCCCGCATTCTGCACCACCCCACATAGTAATCGCATAAAACGTCATCCCTTGGTCCTATTTTATGGATGTTTTTCTCCTGCTTTTTTCAAAAAAATCCTCAGATTTAGATTCCCCCCCCCACACACACACACACATACACACAGGAAACAAGCCAGTATGCAAGATAGCATCCAATGTGGTGAAATCCTACAAATTTTTAAGGGGTAGCTTTCCCGCATCACCTTTGCCAGGGAGCCCTGATGTTAGCATGTCACCCTCCCTGTGTTCCAAATCTTGATACAGCTGCCAGCTGTATCCTGCCAATAGGAGTTTCCCCCACTAAACGGTTAGCTTCTCCAGGTCAGAATTTGCGCCTTATTCGTCTAGGTCACTCCTGTCTACCTAACTCTATATATCCCAGTGTTTAATGAGCATTTGCTAAATTTTTTTAAGTCACATATACAATAATCTAAATGCAATTATTTTAATGTATTCATTTAAAAAAAACACAGGGGAAAATCTTTGTACCAATCCCCTGGGGTTGTTGTGATAATTATGAAATATTCGGGGAGATTTAGGAGCAGGAACTGATGGCAGAGACCAGCAGCAGGGCTAGTAGGCAAAATGGGTGTGTCTGAATTTAAAGTCTATATAATTGACCTTCCTTTCTATTCCTTCCAGAAATGACACATTGCATTAGTTAGGTACATTGCATTTTATTTTCCAAAATCTTTAAAAGAATATTTAAATAGGTTCTCACGCACTCCTCTGAGATTCTAACTTGCCTGTCTCTCATTTCGGTAAATAGCTGCTGCTCTGCCTACCTACAGAGTTTAATGACGGGTGCAAGGTCAAGTGAACTCGGCAGACAAGGCCAATCAAGAGAAGACGAGTAAATGTAAATCAGTGCGATCCCTCCACCTGGGAAAATGCCTTCTTCATATAGAAATGACACTAATAGCAACCAGGCAGGTGTCAAAATGCAGATCACTTTCTCCTCTTTCCATGTGCATCCCCTGCTATAAACATTCCAAGGCTGAGGCAGCTAGGGCAGGCCGGATGACTTGCACACCCTCTCCTCCCCAGATAGTCCAAACGCTGCAACCCAGCTGCTTCCTCTCGCTCTGGGTCCTTGCTGGGACTTCCACCCACTGTCTGCTTATGTGCCTGGCAGGTAATCACAGGTGGAGAGAGACTAAAATTATTTTTTAAGCTCATACACCTGCATTAAGTTATCTGAAAACTTCAGTCTCAGAGGGGGAGAGAAATTTATGTAACCATTTATAATCCAGCAGACGTCAGACGTCCCTTATTGCATAGACCAACCTACTGTATATTTTGGACTTCCTATATTTGCTCCAAGTACAACAGTTTCCACATGACTTTGTCCAGTAATTGAGTCAGATTGATCAGTTAATTAACAATGACAAACAATTACTGGGAAAGATTAAATAAATTTTGCAAGCAAGGCCCCCTTATTAAAATTATAACAATTTTAATAATTCATAATAAATGCATTAAAAGCCGATGTCCTATGAAATTATTTAGGCTAAATGAAATTGTATGTCATTGCCAGGCCTGTGTTGCTCAGTGGTTAAGCATCAATCTATAAACCAGAAGGCCAGGGTTCTACTCTGGGTCAGGGCCAGATTGCAGGGTGGATCCCCAGTGGGGGGCATGCAGAAGGCTACCAATCAGTGATTCCCTCTCATCATTGATATTTCTTTCTCTCTCCCTCTCCCTTACTCTCTAATGTCAATAAAAAAATTCCTATATAATGAAAACCTAGCACACTTAGCACATGTCCAACCTTTCATTTGATCATTCGACCAGTCGCTATGATGTTCACTGACCACCAGGGGGCAGATGCTTTGACCTGTAACTTAGCTTGCTGCTGGGGTCGGGCCATTGGGACTGAGCGAGATGAGCAGGACACACCCTGGAGCCCTCCAGGGTTCCTCCCTGGCCGGCCAATCTCCTGCAGCATTCTCCATCCTCTAAAATATTTCCTCTAATTAACTTCCTTTCAGTGTGCATGAATCCATGCACTGGGCCTCTAGTATTTATGTAAAAAAGAAATTATATGTCATGACTCTGAAAATTCCAAAATATCCAAATTAATTTATAAACAGGCTTCAGTATTTTTATTTTGCAAACTCTACAGCTCATATTGAATTCATAGAAATGCCTAGAAAACAATATTTGCCACAGTGTCATCATTGTGTCCATTTGCCCCCAAGGCAAGGTCTACAAAAGTCCTAATATTTATTTGCATGTAATATTTGCTTGTTTGAACATTTGCATTCTTGCGGGGCTGACAGTTAATGAATAAGTAATACATAACATATAAATAAGCAGACACATGATGTTTCATATTTTGAAAATAAATATAAAATAATGACTGGCAAATTGCTATAAACATATGAGGACAAAGAAAGGAGTCCAACCTGCTAATGTAATATTTGTGCAGACAGCTAAGTGGATTGAGAAATGTGGATCATGCAGCTACATGGGAAAATATTCCCCATAGTAAACAGTAAAATGAATAAAGAGGAAGATAGATATTTAGGACAGGGGAGGAGAGAGAGAAAGAGTGAGTCTGCAACCATATTCTTTAACTTTCTCTAACATTTAAGAGAACGGAATTATCATTTTGTATTCCCTGATAGAAGAACACGCCAAGGGATGGTGAGGGTGTGAAGAAAAGGGAAGCCTGGTGCACTGTTGGTGGGATTGTAAACTGCTACAGCCACAGTGGAGATTCCTCAAAAAATTAAAAATAGGACTACCACACGACCCAGCCATCCCAGTGAAGTTATGCAGCTATAAGCTGTGGAAATCTAGGGGGTGTCCGTCAGCACAAGAAGCAAGGCGAGAGCCCATGCAGACTCTCCCTCTGAGCTCTGCAGAAGGAACCACCCTTACTGACATCCTGAGTTTGCACCTCTGTCTTGCCGAGCCATGAGACAATATACCTCTGTTGTGTTGTGCTTCCCAAATTCGTACACTTTGTTACAGGAGTGCTAGGAAACTAAGACGTCTACCAGGGCCAGGTTTTAGGGTACAGTAACTGTTTTCTCTAGGATTACAGTCATTGGTGTTTCTCCTCCACCCAAATCCAAGGAGCATAAAGTGATATGCGCGTAGGCTGTCTGCTTAGCCAGTGTTAGACACCTACTGCACACCTACCTACTGTGATCTTGGCACTCAGCTGAGTGTGAAGAATAAAGGTATGGATGAGAGATATGAAGCAAGGCCCTTATGTAGATAGATTGTACAGTGATGTTGACCCATTTCTGTGATTTATTGTAGACTGTTTTCAGGGTTTTAGACTTTGGAACTTAGAAATGCATAAGATGGGAAAGAGATGGGCAAGGGTTATTGAAGCCAGCCTGTAGTATCAGAATTATAGATGCAATAGTTTCCTGGACAAATAAATCTTCATCATTAAAAATGTAATAAACCCTAACCTGAATACGTTGGAGTTCTGATATAAAATTCTATTTTCCTTTTCCTAACAAACTTAAAAAAAAAACTATTAACTGTTGCTGCAAAAGTCACGCTCTCTATTCTGGTCTGGTCTTGCAGGTTATGGCAATATTCTTCCAGATTGCCCTTACTTCATCTCACGTGTGTACGAGTTTTAAAAGGAAAGCATAAACATGCAATCTGAGTTGCTTTAGGTGTAAATGGAAAAATGACCATGGGTCTGTCTGCTCACAGTATTGTTTCCTTGGAAGACACAAAGATAAATGTGGAATCATGCGTTTGTCTTGCTTACTCTGAATGCCCTGGTCTTTTGGACACCATTGTTGATGGGGAAGCTATGAGATGGCCTCCAGACCTGTTTTCTGGTGACTACCATAATCTGAAAGATTGGTGGGATGCCACAGCTGTGGCCCTTTGGTGTCAAGCTGACCCACCTTGACTTCCCTGTGCAGCAGCCACAGACCTCCTGCGTGGGAGAAGGAGCAGGAAAGGTGTGCACATGGATGCCTGCTTGGCCTGGCCTCTGAGTGGGACTGTGCTGTAGCCCCTGCTGCATCTCCTCCTCTGTGTCATCCTAATCTCAGATCTAACAAGAAAATGGGGCAATGTCGGTTAAATGTTCCCAGCACAATGACCAAAAAAAAACTGTAATTGTGCTGCGGGCCGGATGTGTTAACTAGTAGTGAGAACACGCAAGACTTAACTCTTCGCAACTTTCCAGCATTGCTAAGGACTGTCTCTGGTTCCACAGCCAAGACTGAGGTGTGCAGACCTGGCTCTGGAGATGGGCATGTCTCCTGGAGGAGCCCTGGGTGAAATGGACTGCTCGCTGGCCATGGCTAGAGGTGCCAGGGCTGAGCATCAGGCCATTTCAGAATCTTATGAGACAGGGAAGGACGAGGATTTCTCCTGCTGGGGACCTAGACTCTCAGGCCAGCCGGCCGAGTGTGGTTGTGACAAGCCACCACTCTGTATAGGAGTCCTTCAGGATCGCTGGGGGCACAGACAGAGTGTCTCCTGCAGGGCCTCTGCGCCACAGGGCTCTTCACTGAGTGCAGCTGGGACGAGCAGTGGTGGGGGCTTAGTTAAGGAGCCCTTTCGCAATCCACAGTCTGACTTTGGACGGGTGGGTTTGCCCAGCGGTGGGTTCGCCTCCAGGGGCTCCTGGGAAAGACTAGAGCTGGATTACCAACCGCTTCTGATTGCACAGCTGGAAAGGAGCTCTGTGTGCCTATTACCTGATGCACCAGTGGGCGTGACTCCTCCAGAGTCTCCTGCCACCTGGTGCTGGTGACAGAGCCAAGTGACACACAGCTATGAGACAGCCACCAGGGAACAGAGCTGCTTCTGCTTCTGCAGCCGGAAATGTACTCAGCAAGGCAGCTGCCTAGGTGGGGCTGCCTTCTCCACACGGTCCTCCCAGGTCTCCTAACCAACTGAGCCTCCCAGCCTCGCACCTGGATCCCCTATCTCCCACAGTGCACTTTTCTCCATGGATGGTACCAATTCGGTGCTGAGGGAGGATGCCAATTAGGGGAGTCTTATTCAGCCATCTTGCTTAGCTTTCTCCCCTCGTTTGCTTTCTGTTGTTGAACTCAAACGTGCATTCACCTTTTTTATTGTTGCTACTTATTCAACTCCTCAGTGAACTTTTTTTTTTTTTTTCCTGGAGGGATTTGTTAACTTAGTTTGCAATCCAGCCAGATTCCTGTGCTATTAATTTGATATATATCATTTTTCATTTAATCCTCTCACAAATCTTATAAGTAAATTGTCCCCACTTGAATCCTTCGTGTTTTAACCTAAAGGGAATGTGGACATTACTCTAAGCTAAACTAGAAAGTAGCACATTTGGGAAGTGGACACTAATACACCAAACTAGTGTTTGAGCTCTTCTTGTTGTGAACACCTTCCGTAGGAAAGGAGTGGGTTCATGGACTCAGACATCCCTCTCGAAATTTGAGACCACTGGCCCCTAATCTGCCTGCCTATCTGCCTGATTGCCTCTAACCAGTCTACCTGCCTGCCTCATTGCCCCTAACTATTCACCTGCCTGCCTCATCACCCCTAACCACTCTGCCTGCCTGGCTGATCACTTCTAACCACTCACCTGCCTAATGTCCCTAACTGCTTGCCTGCCTGCCTGATTGTCCCTAACTCATTGCCTGTCTGCTTGATCCCCCCTAACCACTCTACCTGCCTGCCTTATCACCCCTAACCACTCTGCATGCCTGTCTCATCACTTGCCTCATTCTCTTTGCCAAGTAGAGTAAGCTATTTGTGGGTTCCAGGAATTTTTATGTGACCACATTTGGGGTCATTACTCAATGCACCTCACCATCCTTATATACCCGCTTCTCTGTGTAAGTTTTCATTTTGCAGATCTCAGCCAGTTTCCCTCCCTTGAGGATGCTTTCTGGGACTCCTAGTGTCAAACAGGTCATGGCATATGTTCTCAAAGAACTACCTTCCTCTCATTAATAGCACAAAGCATAAGCTTCATGGCATCAAGGAACATGTTCCAGCCCTGAACAATTTGGCTCAGTGGATAGAGCATTGGCCTGCGGACTCAAGGGTCCCGGGTTCGATTCTGGTCAAGGGCATGTACCTTGGTTGCAGGTGCATCCCCAGTGGGGAGTATGCAGGAGGCAGCTGATTGATGTTTCTCTCTCATCGATATTTCTGACTCTCTATCCCTCTCTCTTCCTCTCTGTAAAAAATCAATAAAATACATATTTTTTTAAAAAAGGAACATTTTCCATTCTACCCACCATACATCCCACATCCCATTCACAGTGCCTGGAACAGGGGAAGTGCTGCATTCATATTCCTTCTGTGAAGGAGAGAACCATAAACAACTGTCCTCTAACTTCTGAGCAAGGTCTCAGTCCCACTCCCCAAAGGTGAGAGGTCACGTCTTCATGGCACCCACGAACGCTTCATTAGCTCTTATCGAAGTGCATATCAAGAACTTACACTGATGAACTCATTTCGTTAAGATATGTCATTGTTCCACTACACATTTCCATGAAAAAATAGATGAACGAAGAACCCACAACATTGATTATTCACCTGAAACTTCCACTTGCCCTCCATATTGATGTGAATTAAATGAGTTAAATGAAATAAGTAGACCCGCTAGCTATGGCATGTACATCTACAATATTAAAGATGCACATTATTCCAGCTTAGCTTTAAAGAAACAACAACATGCAGCTGTTTTTTACTTCTAGCTGTCCTTATTTTCCTTGTATGTGATGAAGGCTGCAGCAAGTTGGGAAACAGATTCCTGTAAACATTATGCATTATTTAGTGTGAATTTGCATACTGTTCTGTGTTAAGTGCTTTACAAGTGTCCTATAAATACAGGGGAGTATCTGACTGTCTAGGCAGAGAGGACAAGCAAGTTTGGAAAAGGAATCCGCGGGAAGACACAGGTCCAATTCTAAAATGCAGCATTCCTTCTCTCGTCCTTCTGACACTTCCGAATTCTATTATTTTTGCATTGATTTGGTCATCTCAACTGAGTTAAGACTGCATAATACATCCATTTAAAACTATCAACTGTTGTATATCACTGTAATTTTACATTGAGATATTTCATGTAAGTTTACTGGTTGTCAACTTTCCCTCTCATTTTTATCTTCAGCATTTTGCATTCATGTCATATAATGTGATGAAATAATTTACATGGAAATTATCCTCTGAAAGTAGCCCACAGGCCTGGCTAGTGTAGTGGTTGTGTTGACCTGTATGAACCAGGAGGTCAGGGAACATGTCCTGGCTGTGGGCTCTATTCCCAGTGGGAGGCATGCAGGAGGTATCTGATCAGTGATTCTCTCTGGTCATTGATGTTTTTATCTCTCTCTCCCTCCCTCTCTGAAATAAAGAGAAATACGTTTTTAAAGAGTAGTCCACAGAAACAAAGAAGGAGATAAATAAATATATTGACATTTTTTATATGTGAAAAATGCTAAGAAGCAAAATGATGTTAGACTATAGATGCCTTTCAATGCCACTTGGAAAGTGTCTATTTTCTTAAACAAACAAACAAAAGCTCATATTGCAGCTTTCTAGATAGGGAATGGGGGAAAAAAGAGTTGAGCTTGAGAAAGATAAATCGCGTTGGCGGTGTTGAAGAAGGAGTGAATGAAACAAGGGAGAAAACCATTCAGGAAGTCAGAGGAGCATCCAAGCTAGATCCTGTAAGACCTTGACTAATTAAGAAAACTCACTCCCCCTTTAAGCCAATGAGAGCGAATTTTTAAAATTCCTCAAATTAGAATCAATTATCTGGGTCAGTTTGTTCTAAAGATGATGAAGACACTAGTATATCTGCTTCATGGGTCAGTGCCATATAACCACTGAGCCACACCAGCTGGGCAGGATCACAACTATTAACAATGGAGAGACTTCAGCAGCAGTAACAACACCCAGGAACCGCAACGGGGATGGAAAGCCAGAGCCAGAGCCAGGGAGAGCGGAGGGCCATCCTACTTTCTGGAGCCTGGAATGATAGCCAGAGCACAGCGCCTGGAGAGAAGGAAACGGATCCCATTTTTCTTTGACTTCATTTGCCTCACTTGTTTGCAAGGGTTAGTCAATAATAATGCAAAAATGAATTTTCAAGTACTCATAACTTTGAACCTCCTTTTGCCCCAGCCTGTAAAACATGGCCCAAAGGGTGATTATAGACATTCGGGGGGGCGGGGGGGTGGGCGAAGTTCTTCAAGTGTAAGAGCTCTCTTTAAAGCCATCATGTGACTCTTACTCAGCTCTGAAAGCCCGGGCTTAGCTCTGACCCACTCAAAAAGAATTCTCCATCTCAGACATACACGTGCTGGTCATCTGACAGTGATGTTTGCGGAGAAACTGGGAACCCACCTTGGCCTCACCTTTGCTCCCATGGCACTGTATCTGCAGTTCTGCAAGGAACCAGTCAGGTTCTTTCTAGAATCCAACCCAGTGACCCTCAATCTGTCTGCCACAGAGGATGCACCTCCTGTTTGCTAAGTATATAATGTGTTTGCTAATCCAGTCAATTAACAAATGGAAGAATAACATGGTCTCGGATATTAAATAGGATATTTTTTTATCACAGGATGCTTAGCACTTAGGCAAATAAATGCTGCTGGAAGCTGTAAGTGTGGATGAGGACATGAGCTGTATCCATCTTCATTGGTTCACATTCCCTGGTTCATGCAGTATGTGGTAGGCACTGGCCATCCCCATGATTTTTAGAATGAATGGGGCCGCACTGAACAGAATGGTGGAGTTGGAAGATTGTAGGAACAATCTGACTTTCGGGTAGCAGTCTTGCCGATATGTGTTACTGGTGTTGCTGGGTGTATAAAATTTAGAAAGCAATAAAAATAGTTTAAGAGGCCCTAAAGAGATGTGTGCTTTGGTTTAAAGCTCTCTGGATTTCAAAGCCAATGGATTTGTTTGGGTAATTGTGAGTGAGGATTTTCTTGAAACACTAGGGACTACTCAGTTCAATTGTGCTGCATCTGGTGCTGACTCTGTTTTTTCTCTCTCTAAAATATTTTTCTCTTTTGTCTTGTGTGCCTTGAATAAGGCCAAAGGATTCGTTGCTGCTTTTCATCTTTCCTCACGTAGTGCACATTCCCTCTGTAATTTGGTTATCTGTTTGTTTTCAACTCTATTGACCTTTACTAGGTTTTGATTACCTGTTAGACTTATTTAGCCCTCATATTAAACTCATGAAGTCAGAAACACTGTAATTCCTCTGATAGTGAATCAGAAACTGAGACTCAGGTTAAGTGACTTTGCCCAAGGTCCCACAATTTGTCAATGATAAAACCAGTTTTCAAATCCCAAATGTCATAATCTTTGTCTATTAACAATTTTTTAAACTATGTTTTTTATTGATTTTAGAGAAAGGAAGGGAGAGGGATTATAGAAACATCCATGAGAGAGAAACATTTATCGGCTGCCTCCTGCATGCCCGCTCCTGGAGATTGAGCCCACATCCCAGGCATGTGCCCTGACTGGGAATTGGACCAGTGACCTCTTGGTTCATGGGTCAACGTTCAACCAGTGAGCCATACTGGCTGGGCAAAACAAATTCTTTCAACTTTCATCACCTCTTTAACTCTTTCTTATATATGCATAATTACCGACCATATCTAATATATCTAAATTATTTATTTTAACTTAAAAGTCATTTCATTATTTCATTAATTCAAACTTATTTTAATTTGCATCTGTTACTACCATATATGTAAAACCAATATTATTAACCAGAAATAGAGATACCATAACTATCTAATCTAATAAAAGAGTAATATGCAAATTAACCCTCACTCCGTTCTACCTAAGCCACTTCCACCAGCCAACTAGAGTGACAATATGCAAATTAACCCAGCCAAGGTGGCAGCCGGCATCCACGGAGCTAGAGCAAACAGGTTGCTCCAGTGATGGAGGAAACTTCCTGCCAAGGCCGGCTGTAGCCTCTGCTCAAGGCAACAAAATTTCAATTATAGAAGATAAATAAACCCCAGAAACCTGCTTCCAGCCAGCCTCGCTGGGACCTTGGGTCAATGGGAGCTGTGGCCAGCCTGCAAACAGCCATCAGCCCCTCACCCAGGCTGGCCAGGCACCCCAGTAGGGACCTGAGCCCTGAAGGGTCTGTGGGCAGCCTGAAAACAGCCCTCAGCCCCTCACCCAGGCTGGCCATGCCCCCATGGGGTGAGGTCCCCACGGGGGCGCTTGGCCAGCTTTCAAACAGCCATCAGCCCCTCACACAGGCTGGCCAGGCACACCAGCAGGTGGACATCCTCTGAGGGATCCCAGACTGCGAGAGGGCACAGGCCGGGCTGAAGGACCCCCCCCCCCGCCCCACCAAATGCACAATTTTTTGTGCACCGGGCCCCTAGTTTAAGGTGACCAGATTTAAAGCAGTACACCATTGACCAGGGCAGGGGGGAGGGGTGGATCCTTTTTATTATTATTTTTACTTACAATATTACAAAGAGTAATCTGGACTTTTTTAAAGCGCTGCGGGCTGCGGGACGCAGGACAAACTGTTAAAAATCGGGACTGTCCCCCCAAAAGCGGGACACCTGGTCACCTTACCCTAGTTCATACTATAAAAGGAAAGCAACATGATGGCATTCTTAAGGAATACTGATCCCAATGGGAAGGCTCAGAGCTTGACACCATCTGTTAAAGTACAGGTGCCTTTAAAGGGAGCTCAGAAACCATTAGGTGTTTGAGACATGTTGTCACCAAGAGTAAAATATAATTGGAATGGGAGTCGTTCACCAGGATTTAATGTTAGTGAGTGCTATGCTTATGAGCCAAAAAGCTCTCCCATCTCAATCACAACTTTGGGCAACGTGGGAGTTTTACATCCAATTTTCAGGTAAAGCTCATTAGGGGCGCAAGTGATGGGTTGGTTCAAAAAAGAGAACAAACACTGACACCTCCATCTGGGAAAACAATCGAGGATTCTGCCATGCTCGTTGCTGATGTTTTCACACCGCTGGCTAACTTCTGGCTGGAGCTTCCACACGAACTGCCAGCAAATACAATGGGTGTGGCAGTGTGTGAACACTGATGGAGCCCAACGAGTTCATGAAGAAGGACCAGAGCTCTCTCCTCCTCCTATTTCTTCTCAGTGGAGGGTCTTCTCCTATCTCAACCTACTCTTACCTCTCTAGTGAGTTCAACTCCCTTGAGTATCGCAACAGCCTATATCACAGCTTGCAATTTTACTTGTTAAATTATCTGATAAATACAGAATCATGTATTTAAATAATAGTTAACATCTTACAGAGAAAATTTCCCCAAATGTACCAATGTTTAGATCCTCAAATTTGGATAGATGACTGTGAATTCATTATCTATCACAGAAGACAAGGATGCTCTGTTCCAGTCAGCAGCCTCCTCAGAGTCAGATAATGGACTCTTGCTTTAAAATACTTCAAATATAAACTCTTTAACAGGCTTTGAAACCTATATAACCGTCTTATATAAGCCTCATGATCCGTTTGCTCTGAGTTCCAGTCACACAAGCCTTCCAGGGTTTGGTTTTGCTTCGTTTTTAATGCAGCACCATATATATATATATATATATATATATATATATATATATATATATATATATATATTTATTTATTTCTTTGGTCCCAAATTCATGTTATCACCCTCTTCGTGTTTAATCGACCAACTCAATCCCTTATGGAATAGATGGTCTGATCCCTGTGTTTACATAATTTTATACCACCCTACACATTTTATCTTCTGGGGACAGAAAAACTGATGTGCTTCTCTCCTCAAAGACTGTAAGCCCATCAAAGCAAAACCAGGATTTCAACACTTATCTTTTTGGTGTTTATCTATCATATTCCTAGCGCCAAGCACAGTGTCTGACTCAGAGTAGATGCTAATGAGATAGTCACTGAGTGACAGTCGATGCACACATGGATGTACAAATGGACGGGCGGGTAACGACTGTTTGGGTAATTCTATTTAGGGAGGAAGGAGCATTTCCCAGATAACCACAGTGGTTTCCACATATAGCACAACAGACACTAAACAAGGCGCAGTTAAAAGTGGC